>CAUYLG010033255.1:0-48470 GCA_963573385.1 Cacajao melanocephalus | reverse complement strand
TGTTAAACACAATTATTGGCATAATAGAGGTTTTTAATACCCATTTTTAGACTGCATTCTACCCTGGGCAGTAGAACAAGAATCCTGTTCTCTCTCCCTCTTTTTCTTCCTCTTTCTTTCTCTCATACATTCTTTTTTTTTCTTTCTTTCACTCTCACTTTCTTTCCTCTCTTTTCCTTTCTTTCAAAAAAAAAAAATAATGTGAATTCAGTTTCTTCAGATTTCATACTGAAAACCTAAATTACGCGTACTTTAGAAAAGTGCTTTTCTCTTATCTCCTAATAAGAGCTGTATAGAAAAGTATTCAAGCTACCATCTTCATGTTTGAAGACCATGCCTTCATGTTTGCAAGGCACAAAGTTTGTCACATTTCAAATTCTGAACTTGCTGTATCTTAAAATCAATAGGTACAATTAATAGGAGGTATTTGGTTATGCTGTTTCACTTCCTCAACCTTAACAAAAAGCTGTTACAGAACTGAGCTTAGGGCTGACAATTTCTGGTAACTTTTAATTATGAAAAAGTAGAATTAATGTATTTTTAAGAAGAAAACAAAGCAATCTTACTGCATGCACTTTCTTGGTAGCAACAGAAACTGATTTATCACAGGGAAAGTAGAAGTCTCTTGCTGAGAGCCAGGCTGGATATGTAATTTGCATAGAAGAGGGAGCAGATTGTCAATGCCCTGACCTGTCAAACACAGGTAGGGCCTCGGAGATAATGGGTCCCAGAATACAAAGCTCCATCTTGATCCAGACAGATACACACAACATGGAGAGGCCAGATGGATTAAATGAGAGACAAAAATGCCAGCTTCTGCCATCTCCACAGGAAGAACGTAAGTGCTGCAGAAGATGACAGATACCAGATACCACATGGATCCTACCCCAGTCTCTTGGCCCCATTGCTGTGCCTGTGCCATGATTTCCACACTGCTGAGAAGAGGCCAGGCTGTTCAGTGCCATGAATATAGTCACTGGGGAGGGCCTCAACCCAACTGACAGGACCCATCAACCATGCCTACGCCTACGTGTCTTACTTGTAAAGAGGGAAAGTGCCACACGATGGTAGAAACCAGAGACCGCAGCCCTATGCAGGGAGCCCTCTGTTCCTACCGACCTCCACATCGAGTTTTCCACAATGGCTCGGTCTCTAGCCACACGTCTCCAGGGTGCCCTGCAACCTCAGGAAATGTCCCATGTGACAGAAAAACCATCTGCCTAGACAATGGCCCTCTTTTCAGATCCAGGTCCAAGGGGGATGTGATTTTTAAATTTCTACAGGTAGCTGTAACCAAGTTGGACCATGGGACAAGAAAGAACCTACTTCCCCTGACGTCCACTGAGCACAGACAATGGAGGATGCTGGACATGCAGCCAGAGGACACATAGCTAAGGGAAGCCCAGAAAGGCAAAAATGCAGCAGCACAGCCACAGAGACAGGAAGTCCAGAGACCCTGCCATGCAATTCCATTTTCCCTGAAAATGGTGTGGTTAGGAAACTGAAGGAGGGCTGAGCCAGTCTTCTTTCCACAGCTGGAGGCAGAAAGTGCCTTCACATCTCTAGTTTTATGTAAGCTGATAGTCTAATGATCACCAGCAGTAACACCACACTTGATAGACTTTTTTTTTTTAAAGAAAAACAAAGAGTTTGCTGAGATATTGAAGAGCTAGCGCACACAAGGTCCAGTGTGGGATACCTCACTCACCTACTCATCGATTTGGCAGACATTCATTGAATTCTATGATTTGCCAAGCCCTGTGTTTGGCTATACAGGATGAAAACAGATGGGGTGTTTTCCACATGGGCCTCACAGAAGGTGAGGGGGTTAGCGTGCCAGATGTAGGGCGGTGAGGAGGTACATAGAATCATGGAATGTTAAATTAGGAGGGACTTTGGAAACCATCAAAACCATCTAAGCCAGAATATTTACAACTTTTTCCTAAATACTCAAAACCACCTTTTTAAAAACGAAGATTTATGAAGGATCCCCACGTACAAAAGTGATGAAAACAACTGTGGAGGTGGTGGTGGGGGTTGACGCTGGTGGCCTTTCCCACTCCCCAAACCCAATGGGGTACTGCTCCTGACCAGAGGTTACAACACACCATTTGAAAGTCAGTAACCTAGTCCAAATCTTCAGTTGTAAACATGAAGGAATTAAAGCTCAAGCAGTTGAAGTTTTGACCAAAATCCCAAATTACTTAAAAGAATGTAGATGGCTGGGCACAGTGGCTCACGCCTGTAATCCCAGCACTTTAGGAGGCCGAGACAGGTGAATTATGAGGTCAAGAGATCAAGACCATCCTAGCCAATGTGGTGAAACCCCGTCTCAAAATACAAAATACAAAAATTACAAAAATACAAAAATTAGCCGGGTGTGGTAGTATGTGCCTATAGTCCCAGCTACTCAGGAGGCTGAGGGAGAATGGCTTGAACCCGGGAGGCGGAGGTCGCGGTGAGCCGAGACGTGTCACTGCCCTCCAGCCTGACGAGAGTGAGACTCCATCTCAAAAAAAGAAAAAAAAGCATGCAGATGAGGATGCAAGTAACCTGAATTCCACTTCTTTTCTCATTCCACCCTATGAACACAATTTCAACAACCCAAATTGGAGAAGGTTGGAATTTACAATAGCTGCCTTTCTTCTGCCATATGCAAAACGCTGAAAACTGGTCTGCAAAAAATAAAAAAAACAGGACTTTTGAAAAATACGACATTTTGTGGTTGGAGGTGCAGGCATGTTTTAGGGCACCTGCCACACGTGTATTTGCCAGGTCTTGTCCAGAACTTTATCTTTGGTTTACAAACCGTAATTTGTCTATCCATTTGTTTCACTTCACTCCTTTTCTCTGAAGGACAGATAAATGAATGAACTTTAATATACTGTTATTTGTCTTTTTTTTTTTAAAGCTAGGTTTATATAGGGACGAAATCAGATGACCACATTAGTGGGACACTCTGGAGGCTGTCCCTACAGAATTAAAAATATACCTTATATACATACGTATTCTATCTCCTGTTACACTGGAAATGAGTGACATATTGTAAGAGAAAACTGCATTTTTTTAAGGGAAATTAAATAACATTTTAACCAGAACAAGAAAAAAGTTCAAAAGCGTCATAAATTGTAGATACTCAAAAAATATATAAAGGGCCAAAACATAGTAATTTTTGATTAAATATACACCCAGGACATACAGGAAGCAAGCTCTATAATGGTCAAGTAATACTGATTAGGATGGCAAGGAACCATTATTACAAAGGGAGAAAGCGCAACAGGGTCGAAAGCTCACAGGACTCCGGCCCTTGGAGACCAGATCTGGCAGCAAAAATAGGAAATATGCTCTTCATCCAGCAAGAATAGGCTACATATATTTGCAATCACTGGCTGAAAAAATTGCCTGGATTTAGTGAAAAAACTACCTGGATTTAGATGGAGAGTCAGGCGGAGGTGGAGAGAAGTGTAGCAATCCTCTAAGTTATGCTTTGCATATTACATTATGTCAGAAATATTCATCTTCCCAAATGCATCATATGTATAAGCAAAATACAAAAGCTTTTCCTTATTCTCAAAATGTGATCTGTGTTATTTAAAACTCTTCTTCCCTATAAAAATCTTCCTTAGGTATATGTGATAGAAGTGGTCCACTCAAATGTTGAATTGTAAGTAATTTACAATCCATACAAATTATCTCTGGTCTCTGCTTTAGCTTTATTCTGTGGTCCCTGCAACTATTCTTACAATAGTTTGATGGTTGAGTCATATTTGAGGTTAAAACACTAAAAGATAAATTAGTAGTTACAAACAATACAAGATAATCAACAATTTTCACTATTAGGTCTCTTAAGCCCTTTGCGTCTTAGTAAATATATCAGTACTGAGTTTTTCCATTATTTTTTAAAAGAATGGTACTTCAATATGATAAATGTTTATCTGAAAGGATACATTTGTACATATCTATAAATTTATTTTTTCTCCAATAAACCATGGAAAATATTTGTATTAACCTTTGACTTGTAATAATCTTGGCTTTAAATATTTTGCAATTTTAAAATACACCCACACAAATATAGCTTGCTATTTTAGTTACAGGAAAGCAAGAATAATTCCTGAAAACAAAACAAAAATGTGTTCTTAAGATCACAGATTATTACAGATATTCAATGGAGACACCCTAGCAGACATACTACAAAGTAGTGGTTTTCAAACATTTTGATCTCAAGATAACTTTACACCCCTGAAAATTACTAAGCACTCCAAATTACTTTTTTGTATGTAGATTATATCTAGCAACATGTATTGAATTAAAACTGGGAAAGTCTTAAAATATTACTTTTTAAAAGCAATAAAGCAATTTTGTGTTACAGAAATATTTTTACCAAAAAAATTATACATTCCAAAAGAAGTGAGAACATTGGCACTGTTAAATATTTTCGAAATTTTTAGTTTAATATTGGCCTAAAAGACGGATTCTCCTATCTGCTTCTGCATTCAATCTAATGCAGAATCACATGACATGTGGCCTCCAGAAAACCCCACTGTATACTTATGAGGGAATGTGAGTAAAGGGCAAATAATATCATCTTCTTATTATGAAATAAGAGATTATTGGACCTAAGAGACCTCAGAAATTCCCCTGAAGAGTCTTAGGAAACCCCCAGGGCTCCCTGGAGCCCACGTTAAGAAATGCTGCTCTATAGAGACATTTTAATTGTTATTCTTTCAGCCATTACAAACTTACAGGTCTCCATGCCTTCATCATCATCATCTACCACAGGCTTATCATAAGATTTGTCGATGGCAGCTCTGAAGCTCTCATTGCATCCCCTGCCTCTGATTATCCTCGGCCGTGGGCGATGGAAAGGAATATCCCCATTCAGAGTCACCTCGGCAACTGCAGTCTGCAGACTCTCTAATGAGCTTGACTTCTTCAGACCCAGGGAAGGACCCACATCTCTGCTGGGAGAACCTGGGAGGTTCACAAAAACAAAATGTTAGTGTGAATTAGTGTAAAGTATGTACCTGAATATGCACTGTGGAAAACTTCAGGGAAGTAACAATTACTTGCTCAATAATTCATTCTGGAATGTAGATGGAAAAGACAAAGAATAATTGAAGTAATAGTTGCTAATTTTAATTTTTTTCAATTTATATTAGACTTGGTCTATTTTCTCTCTTTGCATTAGAAAAAAAAATCTAGGTCATTACTTAAAAAAAAAATTTAACAGATCAAATTTTGTCAAATCATTTTGCACCAGTAATAGAAATAATTTAAAAGAACCAGAATAACCTGGAAGCTCATTTGAGAAGCAAGGGAAAATGAGGAGAAGGCTAAGGTAAGCAACCAAGAATAAGCTTTGCACTTAAATGAAAACCTTTTTTTTTTTTGGCAATTTAAAATTATCTAAAACAGAAGCTAGACATGCACATCAATGTGCTTCATCAAGTCTCTTCCTTGCTAAACTGCAGACTCACAACGCTCCATAAGGAGTAAGAGCATGGGGGCCTACATGTCACCAAAACAATTAGGGCAACCTGGCAGCAGGCAAAAACCAATCCTGGGAAATGTGGATATTCTATAGAAAGAGTAACACAAGCTTTGCATAGAAACAGATTACACAAGGGCTCTTTCTCAGAGGGAAATAAAAAAGGAGAGACTGAATATGAGTACTTCTATCTCTAGGCCTGGGAATAATATGTTTGGAAAACAGGTGATGGACAGAACAAAGACGGCTTAGCAATTAACAAGAA
Organism: Cacajao melanocephalus; assembly: GCA_963573385.1. Lineage (NCBI taxonomy): Eukaryota > Metazoa > Chordata > Mammalia > Primates > Pitheciidae > Cacajao > Cacajao melanocephalus. Next base: position 42,717 of record CAUYLG010033255.1, on the reverse strand, counting down.
CATTTCATAAGGATGACAGGAACAAATTTCGGGAATTAGAAATTTGGTTCTATTTCCTGAGGATCTATAGCAGAAGGGCCAGAGATAATACCGATAGTACCAAGCTGTGGAAGGCAATCAAAACTGATTTCTTTAACCAGCTAAGACAGCCTCATCCATCACTGCCTGACCTGACACTCAAAGGTAGACTCATTTAGCTTCTGGATGACTGAAATACCAGCTCCGTACCACCACCTGGGCAATCCAGGTTGTAGAACTGGTCCTTCATGTATACTGTTAAAAAGACAGATGAAAAAAAATTGGAGGGTAGGAGAAAAAAAATTGGAGGGTAGGAGAAACAAAATAGTTTATCTCTGCATGGGGTCATCAGCCCATATGTTGATCATGTTATTATCCAGAAAACAAATAGCTGTGACATAGGCTTTCCACAACTCAGAATAAAAAATAGAATTACATTCAAAGAGTCAAAACAAAAATTAACTTTTTAAGATTCACAGACCTTAAATGAAGCTTTTTTATAAGGAATGTTTAAAATGTAGCACAAACAGAAAGGCAAACACATGACCATAATGAAGAAATGATATTCCACAAATTATTGTGCTGGAAAGGAAAAGATGTCATATTTAGCTTTCTCAATGCAGGACTGTCTATATTTCTTTATTTTATGACAAAAGTTCACGTGACATATTTCTTTCAAAGAGATCAATCTTACTTTTTCTCTGGGTAGCACTACAATTTTTGACAAGTACATTTTCTAAATTACTCATAAAAGTCATGTCATGGGAAGGAAAATGAATTTTGTTCCAAAAACCTACATAATAAGAAATCAAGGAATCAAAAAGAATGGGAAAAGATCATTCCTAGGCAGAGATATTTACCTTTACAGTTCCTGCAATTCGCATGGAAAGATCTTTCTGTGAATAAATTATGCCTATCAATTTTCATCATTTACCAGCTATATTTGGGTTCTACAAATACATATTAGGCAAACATTTGGTGCTTTCTTGGGTTTATCAAAGATGTGTGCATGTATTTGTATGTGAGTATATATCATGAATAAAGATTTCATGTTTGCAGAAAAAATTCTCATAAAAACACCATTTATTTATATTAAGCTTTTCTTTATGTAAAGCTAGCTGAGATTTTACTTAGTGTACTCAGAACAATAAAAACTTGAATAATGGATTTCAGAAACGGCATGAGTATTTATTAAAACTGAGTGTCCCTCAGCATAAACACAAGCAAACTTGGAAAGAAAAACAATGGTGGAAGTATAATTCAATAGACGATAATTGTGTAAGTGCACTTCAGAGCTCACCTATCTAGTCATTTCCCTAAATTCATAACACTGTTAAATAACCTTCTGGCGAAATGTTAATCATTGTGAATTTTGGCCCTGGGTTTGTGGAAGGTCAGTGAACATTTACGTATAGATGAAAACTTTTATAATAAAACATTATACAAAATGTCAATTATCTACAACTTGTGAATCTGCAACACAGATCAGCAAACCATGAGTCAAATGTGGAAAATTTTCCTGGAACACAGCCATGCCCATGTATTTACATATTGTCTATGGCTGCTTTCATTCAACAATGGTAGAATGTAAAAGTTGCAACAGAGACCTAAAATATTTACCATCTGTTCCTTTGCAGAAAAAGCTTGCTAACTTTCAATTTATAACATGAGTAACATACATTTTAGTACTATATTTGACAAAGAAACTGTAACAAAGGTTTTGAGTGCTATGTTAGGATTTCCCAATGACGTTATTAAAATCCCTAACACACTGATTGTCAAGTGCCTCAAAAAAAAAAACTAAAAGGATTTGCTAACAATATAAGCTTAGCATTTTACTAATAATGAGAACTGAAAAAGTATTTCTGTATATAAAGTATACGAAAAGGACTTTTTATTTACACCATAAAAATCAGTATCTTTTATCTTAATTTTAAAACAACATTTTAAGCTCTTACTTTACATAAATCTTTTAGGTCATTAGCATACTTTGCTAATTTTTTATATTTCAAGAATGGCACTATTAGAAATGCAATTCTCTTCTTACACCTGTTCTCCCTTGTTATAATCTGGGGAGAAATTATGTAGAAGATTCCTAAATCTGGAAAAAAAAAAAAAAAAGAGGGAAATTATAATCATACCATTTTCTCTAGATCTATATTTTACTCCTACTTAGTAATATCCCTTTTGCCCCCCCCCCAAAAAAAAGGGAAAGGAAAGGATGTCTTTTGCAAGGGGCAGAGGGAAATGTAATTCAATTTGCATTATGAAAGGCTTATGGCTAGGCTAGACAGGTGCTCTATGCTAAAACGCCACTATGATTCTCCTCAAAACCTTTGGACTAATCATAATCTTTTCTTGAAAACTCATGTCAAGTGAAGTGAAGAAAGAAAAATAAGTGAAAATCTGTTCATTATCTAATATTAGGGGACAGAGAGATAATTAAATATCTACCTCAGGTATTTTATTCATTTAGATGTAAAACCAACAGACCAAGTATTCTGACATCTTTGTAAAAATTTTTTGCCTCAAGATTTTCTAATTTAATATGGTAGGATAGACTGCATATAGTGCAAAAAAAAGAAGTTCTTTTTTCTCTAGAATCTAACACTTTAAAACACAAAAACATAGTTTGATTTTTGATTAGACTATAAAATCTGCCTTGAAACTTATGTAATGACTTTCCATGAAAGTTATCAAATGCACTGAGTTGTAACTTGGATATCACTATGTTATAGATCACAATAAACTGTCCTTTACTTTATATTAGCTGTGAGTTGGTTAAATTAAGTATTTTTCTCAGTTTACCTAACTAATATTGTATATAAAGTTAGGTCCTTTAACCTGAGCAGCTCAATTTGGTTTTTGTGAATATTTACTTGGATTGGGGTTACTGCTTGAAAAGTACAAAATACCGCTAATTCTAAACACTAATTACTATTTTACATATGTGAACTATCCTGTAACATTTTTCTTTAGCTCTGATTCAATAAACTTTAGGTTTAATAATAACAACAATGACTCAGTAACGGCTGAGGCTACAGTTAATTGCCTTGCAATACAGTTAATCTTATAATTGATTAGATTCATTTTTTATGATCTATCTTTTACTCCAGAGAATATAACTCCAACCATGTCCACAATAATCTTTACATATATATGTGGGATACACATTTTTTAAGTAGGCTAAAACTAATTCACTACTGCAGGTTAAAAAGGCAAATTGAAGCTTATTAGTGCTAACCAGTGTAACTACATCATACTGGGTACAGAATAATTAAAACACTATTCCTAACTTATAATAAGTCATAAATGGTCAATTGCACAAAGCACATTAACTACACTTAAAGACTTCCTCTGATTATTGTCATATAATCATAACATTAAAAAGCAAAATAGATGACTATAATGCAAACACAGTTCAATATAATCCATTGTTTCTATGGAATGATTTAGCAGTATTTTAGAAGCAATGAATTTAGAACAAGCTCAGGAATTAAGATACAAAGCCATATGCATTATACAGTCTAATCCAATGTCAGATTAACTACAAATTCCAGCATCAAAAAAAAAAAAGGATTTCTGAGTGACTAATGATAGCAATACTGGACACTGCCCTATAATGAAAAATATTTATACTCGCACTATTATCTTTCAAATCAAAATCAGCACTCTGAGAATCACTTTTTGGACGTTAACCTAGACATCATATAGATGACTTAAAAACCTAGGAGTCTACCATAACAGATCATATTTTCAGGATTTTGATTTTTTTAATTGGGATAAAACATCCTTACATGAATATAATTAAGAAAAACTAGGTTGTTTCCAGCCTTTTTGAAGCAGTAAATTATATTCCTATTTAGTAAGTACACCACTGATAAATTTTTAGTAACAGAAAATATTTCTTTTCTTATGTAATTTGATTTCCCACAATGAAAACATCTGTGTAAGCCAGGAATATGTATGTTTACATGGCATGTGATTGGCAACTCAATAATTGTGATAAGCTCTGTGGGCCATGGTTTCTATGGCAACAGTCTAACTGTCTGTTCTTACCTGCTTTCTGGTCATCCACTGTATTGAGTTTAGTCTCGTCAGCTACTGTTAAAAGGTAAATGTATAATGGTTAGCCCAGTTAGTTCCCATAGCCCATCATGCTTCCACCATTCCCAGATCTTTTCAGTTAGGGGACGATCCTCAGCTAACATTTCATGCAAATACTATGAAACATCAAGCAAACATTCATATAATCAAAAAAGGAGGAAAAAAAAGCAGTGTCTCCATGCAATATGCCAGTCATTTCATTTAACAGACATGTGTGTTATATGTTAGCATACCATAATTAGCCAAGGCAATGCATCACCAAATTTTTTTTTACGCATATGATAAGTTAATGCTTTTAGTCTTGGAGTACAAACAGCCACCAGAGAATAGCATAAGTTACAGTTGATTAACAAAGGTTTTAAATCATTCAGTGTATAGACATAATTAATTATTTTACTTTTTTTTTGGTGGATTTGGATTTAAAGAGACACTACCTGATTGGTGTTTGAACAAATACGATTATTTTCCTCCTCTCATTTGCTCTTAAATACTTTAAATACTCTCAAATAATTACTTTGATTAAATGCCTTAATTATCAAAACATGAGAGTTTCTAATAAACCTTAAAGAACAGCAATGAAAGGAAGACATCATGAAGTAACCAAATTCCAGACATGGATTGAGATAATGGTTTCTCTCCAAAATTTTCTCTTCCAGTTCAAAAAATCCCATAACCAACCAAATACAATTTCAATGAAACTGGTTTTGAATAGCCAAAGTGTTAAAACATTTCATCTTGTAAAATAAAGATACATGAACATAGTATGATATGCATATGTGTTTGTTTCCTTTCTCACAAGAAAACATGTATATTAACATATTGCATATTATGTAAACATGCCACTTATGAGTAATATTGTTATCTCAAACTCGGAGAAAAACTAATTTTTGCCAAATTGCCACACTTCATATTTATTTTCTCTATTGCTCAAAGTAAACAGACATCTGTTTGGGACCATCAATTTTATCCTGAAAGCATTTAAACCTTATTTAGATAAAGATTCATGGAGACTGTACTCACTACCTAAATCCATGCTTTTTGATTTTCGTGTTTTAACGAAATCCAATTGACTGGCATCTGAAAATTGCTTTGTGCGTTTTTCTGACATACTCTGACGTCCAAATCCTTCTCGTTGAAAAGCAAGAACTGGATCAACATCTGGACTCAAAGAGCTGGTGTGAAGAAAAACACAAACATAAAAATATTTACTAATAGCAGACATCCGTTTTAGGAAGGTTCATACATACCTGTGTGTGAGAATATGCATACATGTATTCCTCAAGAAAAATTGAACTAAATAACACACATACAGTTCATTAAAAAAAAAAAAACTGTGGCTGTCTAGAAGGTGATGGAAAAACACAAACTTCATTTAACATTTAGAGTAACTCTTTCTTCATGTGAATTTTCTCCTTCTCTACTTTCCTCTGTTTCTCCACTCTATTTGACGATACGGAATTATTTCAAGGTGATTCTAAAAAATGAGCCTAATATTGGAAGGACTGAATTTTTCAGGAAACCAGTCACATATCACATACAAATACTGGCAGCAAAGAAGTGACCATATAAATTGTAATTAAACAGAAGTTTCAAAAAGAGTATATTCTAGCCTTCTTATGTATCTTTTATGTTATTTTAAGGAAAGAAAAAATATATATCATTATGGCATGTCATTTCATTAGGCTGCAGTTTCTCTGAAATATTAAATCAACATGGAAATCAATTCAACAAACACTTATTAGAACCTATTCTAATTAAGGCATTGTGCCAGATACATAGGTCCAAATAACAAATAAGAAAGATCCCTATACTCTGTGACCTCATAAGAAAAATACTAAACCAGAAGTATGAAACAGATGCTGGGGATGCACAAATGAGTGAATAAACAGTATATGAGAGTCAGGAAGAGCATGACTAAGTTTAGATGACATTTGATTTGGATGACATCAACACACTGGCTCAAGTGGGGATGATAGGGAAGCATATGGCAAATCGCTGGTAACAGGATGCATTCTGAAGTGTTCCTCCAATGCAAGTGGTTGAAGGTGTCCCAGAATCACTTCTGTTTGTAAAGATCTGTGAACGCGTTCTAAAGTGCTATCAGGTGTTCTAGCCACAGTTCATAATACGCGAAGGGTTTTCTCTGTGCTGGGCACTTTGGGTAAATGAGTATACCAGCCCTACTATATCAGGTCCAGCCACCTTACCTATCTGGCCAGGTGGGAGAACATCCCTCTCTACAGCTAACTGACCACACTGAGAATGCCCTGGGCTCCTTCCACTGTCAGCTGAATTTATGATAGTCTTCCTCATGTTTCTGATGGAAGCAAGCTTTTCTAACCCTTAACAGCCTAATGAGAATTAACATCCATACTAGTAAAAAGATAGTCAACCTTTGGATTCACATCAGAAATTCAGTTGCCATCTACTGTGCATGAAATGAGAGTTGGCTCTTGAAGAAGAACTAAGCTAAAAGTTTGGAAAAGTAAGATAGCAGGCAAAAGTCCTGCCATTGGGTAGGGTGACTTGAGATGTTTTGAGCTATGTATTAATGTGCTCAATAAAGAGAACAGTTGTCTCACCCACTTAAAAAGCTAATGAGATAATTCAGCAACCTAAGGTGAAAGCTCCATGTAAATTGCTAACTACTAAACAAGTAAGTCATCACCCAATGAAGACTGTATCAAATTATCAAAGTAATACACATTATGGTGACAGACATCTAGCCTCATATGCCCCTTCACACACTGCTATGTTTTGGTGTACATGGCTTATAATTATAGAGCACATATACCCCAGTGAAAAAACACACTTCTAGAATTAAAAAATTAAAACCCATATGATGAGTAATATGACACAATTTTACAGCAGCAAACTCTAAATATTTCCAATAATTCTTTTTTATATTGACAGTGGATCTCTCCAGTCACCCTGTACATGCTAACCAATTCTTTTTACATCTTGTGAAATAATTTAAACCTCAACTCCAACACTGCACCAAACTTGTGAACAGAATGCATTTGAAATACAGTGTTAGCAGAAATTACTGGTAAAAGATTTTTCAAAGAAATATAAAGTGTCACTGCCAGTCTTGCCTGAAAAACACATACTGGTGAATCTTTAATTTTATATCCTCTAAAATTATGCTGCCATTAAAATTAGAATTTATTTCATTTCCCCCGTAAACACATTATTAATGTTCCCTCAATTAATAGATTGAAAATAGTATGTTCTATAAGTAAACAAGTAAGTTTAGTCATTTGACATAGCCTTCGATAACTGTGCAATGAACTACAGACACAATTTGAAATGTCTAATGAGTTTGTGCATTAGTAAGTCTTAAAATAACTAAATATTCTTAAACCATGACAAAATAGTTCTTCCCTACCAATATAACCATTAAACTAATTTCAGACACAATACACAGTACACTAGAATATTTAACAAGTTAGATTGCAGGAATGACAGCTGATTCTTAAAAAATGTAACCATATCCTGACCCCTAATGTTATTAAAATTCCAGTTATTAATCCGGTCTTATTGGACTTTTGTTTTCATAACATTTTCATCAAGGATTAGGGAAGATATTGTCAGGCTGGAAAAGCTTACAGTTTCTGCCATGATTCAGAACAGCTGCCATTCTTGTTTGTATAACCCTTCATTCATATTATTTTCTTTGCCCCACATTCCCCACAGCAAAATTATACAAGTCCTCACCATTTTGCAAATCCCCCTTAGGGAAATTAATGCCACAATCTATCTCTGCTAGTTATTTATCTATTTTCTCTAATACAGTGCTTTATGAGGCCCCAAACAGATCTATAACTGTGATCACCTCCACAATTTCTCATCATGGTAGAGATTCAAAGGCTTTTGTCCCTAAGATGAATACTGCATCTATGTAATTCTTGCTTTCTCTGTTGCTACTTTCATTTTCAGAAAGAGATATGAAACACAGCAGTCAATGTCACACCATCTGCAGATTTCAAATGGGTTTTTACTTTATATTGTAGTCTTCCTTTCTATGTTTAACCAAAAAATTCATTCAAAGATGGGCCATTTTCATGCAGGTTTGATGTAGTTCTATTTTTAAATCCTGTGCTTTCAAAAAGAGAATTAAAAAAGAAAGAAATGAAAAGCTAGAGATGAACTTTTCCAGTTCCCAAATAAGAGGTGAGATTTATTCCAAGAGAACATCTTCAGAATTAACAGATAAATGAACTGTATTTTGTGTGTTCATGTGGCGAGCCAGAGAAGAAGACTAGGGGAGTGGTTCACTTTGTTAAGATCATCACTAAAAATGTTAACACAAACAAATGCCAGTCCCCCAGACGCCTCCTATCTAATATTTAATGTTGACATAAGCCAGAAAAACAGTAGGAAGTAGGAATGGCTAAGTGGTGAAGGAACACCATAACATTTAAATATGATTTTGCTGATATATTCATAAAAGACCCCAGAGAAAGGGCAATGAGAAAATTCTGGTACAATACTTCACATGGTTTGTGTTAATTATCACTATAACCTTGCGAGGTCGTCCCCAAGAGGGGCTTTGCTTTTGCTTATTGATGTATATAATTACTAGGCATAAAGATTAAGGCACACATCCACATTTATGAGCCATACATTGGCTCAGTAATACCAAATGCTTTCTTCTATCTCCAAAGACACAGGAGAAAAAATAGCAGGGAGTGCCCCAAAAGTTACTATGTTAAAAGCAATTACAAAGCATTTTAAACAGTATAGTTATAGTACTCTAAAAAAAAAAAAAAGGACTTTAAAGAAAGGCTTCTCCCACTCTTAGAACACATCAACTACTAGTTTTGTCAAAGTTATCTAACTGTTGCAATCAATTTAGGGAGCTGCCAAGAATTTACTTATTTAATTGCAAAACTGCATCAGATTAATACAGATCTGAAATAAATCATAAACAGAGAAACTTAAAAACAAATGAGAACAGTTTTTTGGTTGGTGGTAATTTTGTTATTGATTACATTACTAACTATAGCTCTTGAAGGCTAAAGCAATTAAGTTTACAGGGTTGGGGTATAATCTTTTATTAAAAGAGTGATAATTAAGTACATAAAAACCATGAAAACAGAGCATGGCTATTTAAAAAAATGATTAACTGTATTTAGTGGTAAGCCACTTAAACATAAAACGGGACTGTAATTAATTCATGTTTTCCAACCCTAGATGAGCTTACCAGTCGGCTGAATCACTGATTGCAGCCTTGGCCCAAGTACCAGCGTCTGTCGCCACGAACCCCACATCATCATGGGAGCTGGAGGAGGACTGGTCAGAGAGATGTGGAGGAAGCACTGGCAACCTGTCATCTTCTATAATGACAGTGTCATCTTGGGGCATATTCACTGTAGGGGACAGCTGGTATTTACCTGCCCAGTGAAAAAAGAAGAGAAATTCTAGACATCGATCAAAGTGTTACATCTATTAATTTTAATACTTTGCTACATTAGTAAAAGTCTAACCTTCCACATATCTGCTCAACCTGGTAGAGCAAAACAGAACTTAGCACATTTATTTTTCATAAATGACTGTCAAACAGAGACCTTGAGTCTATTACTACCTCTGATGCTACAACTATGTAGCTCAGGGCACTGCATGCAATTTTTCTGGTTTTAAGTTTCCTAAAGCCAAAGACACTCTTTCAAATATCTTCCAATGTGAAAATCCTACACACATTCTAAAATGAATGTCCTTTGAAAAACTGTACCAGGAGCCGGGCACGGTGGCTCACGCCTGTAATCCTAGCACTTTGGGAGGCCAAGGTGGGCAGAATACCTGAGGTCAGGAATTCGAGACCAGTCTGACCAACATGGAGAAATTTCATCTCTACTAAAAATACAAAATTAGCTGGGCGTGGTGGCACAGGCCTGTAATCTCAGCTACTTGGGAGGCTAGGGCAGGAGAATCACTTGATCTTGGAAGGCAGAGGTTTTGGTGAGCCAAGATTGCGCCACTGCACTCCAGCCTGGGCAACAAGAGTGAAACTCCATCTCAAAAAAAAAAAAAAGAAAGAAAGAAAGAAAACAGAAAAATTGTACCAGGAAATTAAGCCCCACTATCTTGTATCTTTCATTTACTCATTCACTGAGCAACTGCCGCAGAGGAGGTACTGCAAGACACAGTCTCTGTCCTTAAAGGGCATATGCCCTAGTGAAGGAGAAAGAATTACAAGCAGTGATAATTGTATGGTGGTGTAAGAGATGGGCCCAAAGCCATTCACTTGTACTGTAATTGCCTGGGTCACTGGGGGGTAGAAAGTGCTGGGAATCCTAGCAAAAGTTAAGATCAGAGTTGGGTTTTAAATGGTTAAAACGATCTTTTCTGCCAGAAGAAATGATGACACCTATTTCTGACTTCAGCAGCATCATTATTAAATGCAGGATGGAGAAAAGCACACGGTGCAGTTAGGTGATACTTAAAAAATGACTATCACCAAAAACAAAGCCCAGAAAAGGAGAGATCCTTGGAGTCATCTTGATGCAAAAAAATTAGGATCTGAGCGCCCAGAGGTTTTTCAGGCCGTGACTGACGATGGGGATGGCATATACAAGCTTGAAGGATTTTAAAACATCTATATTGTTCTAGACATTTCAGCAAAGGAGTAAAATTTATTTAAACTGCTACATCTTTACAGGATAACCCACAAGAAGGAAACTTGCTGGAGATTTCAAGTGCATTCCTCATTTAACATCAACTACTCTATTGTAAAAATACTGTAAGTTCACTGAACCTCTTCTCAGCATGATACAAAAAACATTTTCTACTTTGATTTCAAATGTACCCATTTTGACAAACTATGAAAATTAACAGCTTTGCCAGGCACAGTGGCTCACGCCTGTAATCCGAGCACTCTGGGAGGCCAAGGCGGGTGTTTCACAAGGTCAGGAGTTCAAGACTAGTCTGGCCAACATGGTAAAACCCTGTCTCTACTGAAAATACAAAAAATTAGCCAGGCATGGTGGTGTATGCCTATAATCCCAGCTACTGGGCAGGCTGAGGCAGGAGAATCGTGTGAACCCAAGAGGTGAAGGTTGCAGTAAGCTGAGATCGCACCATTGCACTCCTGCATGGGCAACAGTGTGAGCGAGACTCTGTCTCAAAAAAAAAAAGAAAATTAACAGCTTTATGTAAGTGCTAATGATAAAAATGTAAATCAAATGTAATACTTAGCAATTTACCTTACCTGAATTCAAATTACTCATTTATTTCTAATACAGTGTTAGAATATTAGTACAGATATCTGTTCAGCAAAAGTATCATTCATCAATAAGGTAGGACATTATAGCACTATTAGCCAAAGAAATGTTTCCTTCTCAAGACATACTTTTGTCCTCAAAATATACAGAATTATAAAACCAGTTACCCCAATGGACAATTCACCACTGATGAGGCATGTCAAAATATTAAATACCAAGTCTCCACACGGACATAATTTATTAAAAGGAAATATTACAGTATAATCATAGTGCATTCATTTTTAAACACAAAACTAAAACTTTAGGTTTTACACAATATATTCTGAGAGATGGCCTAATAAGCAATATGGAACACTGAATGGAGCATATAATTTTTTTGTAATCTGTTGTTCTGAGTAGAAATATTGTACCTTAACTGTTGTGATACAATATTGTATACATAAATAAATGGCGAGAAATCTTCCTCATAGTAAAAAAAGAATTTAGCATTTTTTTCCTCATGATTTGGAAGGCTAATATTTCACAAGACATGAAAATTCATATCTTAACATGCTTGCCAGGAATATAGTTTTGGGATATGGCTCCAAGATTATACCAGAGTAATGGACAGCTGAAAAACTTAATGACATACTCTACTAAGCTCCACCTAGACAATACCACGATCCCTTAATTATGCTTGCTAGTACTTGACACAAAATAAATGTGAAACCTTCTAAAACTTGAGAAAGCTTCAATTTATTTTTGATAGATCAATTTGCCTCTTTCTCCAACTAGTTAACCAGTGAATTGCAAACTAAGTAAACTTGTCGTTATCTTGTAGAGGAGTGAAACAATGAAATACAAAATGTTTGTTTACTAAACATTTATTCATTGGCAAATTTACATAGAAGGTAACATCACACGCGAGACTAGATGAAAACTGTGCCAGTGACAGGACTCACAACAAAAACATAAATGTTCCATTTTTCAATGTCAAATTTCTAACAAGATAAAAATATTCTAAATATAAGGTCTTCTTAAACTCGCCACATATAAATGAATATAGAAACTCCCAAGATAAATTCTAAAATGGATACAACAGATTTCAGTTTTGTTTTAAACAGAAAAATTGTTCAGCTAAAAAAAGTTGAGAAAAAGTTAAAGTCCCAGGCTTACAAATGACAATTTGTGATGTCTTTTATGAAGTGTATGTGCTGGTTAAATTAGTTATGCCTATCATCCTTGTTACTGTTTTCTTCTGAGATGGAGCCTCACTCTGTTGCCCAGGCTGGAGTGCAGTGGTGCAATTTCAGCTCAATGCAAGCTCTGCCTTCCAGGTTTGAGCGATTCTCCTGCCTCAGCCTCCCATGTAAGTGGGACTAAGGTGTGCACCACCACATCAGTTAATTTTTGTAATTTTAGCAGAGATGGCGTTTCACATGTTGGCCAGGCTGGTCTTGAATTCCTGATCTCAGGTCATCCACCTGCCTGGGCCTCCCAAAGTGCTGAGATTACAGGCGTGAGCCACCACACCCAGCTGCCTTGTTGCTGTTTTTTATTGTTAGTTAAGAAAGACCAACCACGAAAAAAAATTTTTTAAGGATTTTCAAAGGAAGAATCCTATGTGGTCAGGCCCACTACAGATTACATTTTTATGAATGTCCAGGACTATCAGAAAATCCATTATGGTGGAAATTCTGTCAAAAGAGATGACATTTAGAGAAATCTTGCCTTCGGTCACAATCCCAGCTGACACCAACAAAAGCCAAGGAAATCCTAATCAGGTGTGACTCATGACACAGAAAAACATGCATCCAAATTTTGGTTCAGAAGTACACAAACTGTACAACTTCTGTCATTTGCTCTATAAGTTCCTGACATTTAAGGTAAGTCGGTTGGATTACGTGGTTTTGAAGGCTGTTTTCAAAGATTAACGTCTTTGATTTTTTTTTTAGTTACAGGGCATACCAGGATAGAATCAGATCTGGAGACTTTTGCAGAATCTGCTTATAGATGTAGATAATCACAAATTGATATTAATAGAGAATGAAGATCTCAGCATCCCCCAGAGAGGTTATTTTTAGAAAAAGGAAATAGCCAAAAACAAAGTAAAACAAAAAACATCATGGATATCAGGACTTAGTTCCTTTGTCTGCTAAGTGGGAAAGTGTGACTGATGACATCTGACATCCTTCCAACTCTAAAGACTCTTCCTTTCTGGGCATATCTTTTAAAAGCCTTTCTCCAGGGATGTGTTCACACAGGAATGGATCACAAAGCCTCAAAGCTCCGTTTAGCCCAGAGTTTCACATAGGGGATTATTCCATATGAAAATTCAATGTTCTCATAAAATTAATAATTCCCTAAGGAAATCAGCTAGAATTTCAATACAAAGTTCTTTTTGCATCCTAGCAGATCATGAAGTAAATACCTACACCTCCACTAATGTCTACATAGGAGTGATTGCAAACATATAAAAGACAACCATTAACCAAACAGTCTGAGAAATTTCCATGTCCCTAAATACTGTGCAAATTAACAAATACTGTTGTTGTTGGTTTAGGTGAATGGAAATCCAATGTTCTAATGTCTTTGGAAACATGGAATTCATGACTCAGAAAAACATACATCCAAATTTTGGTTCAGAAACTGTGTGATCTGTCAAGTTTCTTCAATTTCTTGGCGCACAATTCTCCTAATACCTTGTTTTGGCATTCTGCTGCAAGGAGACATCTTGAACAGGATTTCCATCTTTAAGTGGTAACTAACTTCACAAATAGCATTTGATTCTTACCGCCAATGATACCAGAATAAAGACTGAAAAGACTGAGGAATTTTCAAATTTGCAAAACACAAGATGAATCAAGATACGCATATACACTTGTCAGGGTAAAACTATATAGAATCCCTAGTTTCTGGTACAAATTGTAAAAAACTGTCTTAAGAAAATATCCAAATCATAAAAACATCAATTTAGGCTACCCTTAAATAGTAATGCATTTGTCACCCGCAGCCCAAAGTGGTAAAAGGGAATATACATCACAAATCACAGAACTGGGAGAAAAGTCACTGCCCTGGGGAAGCCTCTGGAGTTTGAAGAGTTCATTACAAATCTAGCAGAAGGAAGAGGAAACAATGTCAACTGTAATGCAAACTGAAGAGGACTAATGAAGCTGCAGCTAACAAAATCAGGGCAACAGACTATGAAGAAAATGAATGACTCTTCAACCCATATATACAGCATTTCAAAAGGTCACTAGCTGAATTTGGGGATTTTTTTGGTTTGATTTTTAGTTTTAGTTTTTCGCCTTCCTCTGAAGCATCAGGGATTGGAGGCAGGACGCAGGTTACAGGAACTGGTGGACCAATGGTCTGATTCAGTATGGCAAGTCCTATGTTCCTATAATAAAGGGGAAATTACAGCATATCATTTGTGTGCACACATATCTAGGGACACATGCACACTCTCTCTCTCTCAAGGGGTCTGAAATTTTATCGATAAAAAAATAATTTACCAAAAATAAAGTTTTACACCAAAGCCAAGAAAGTATGAAAAATCCAACAGCAGTGAAGAGAGAGGTAAGTAAAAGCAAAGATTTAAAAGTGATAAACCATGTAGAAAGCCTTTCACCTGACAGGTGTTCAACCCAACAGGTGTGGCACTCTTCCCTGACATTCACTTATGCTAAGCAGGTAAGAAGAAAAATGTTGACAAAGTAAAACCGGAAGGCTCACTTGTCTAAGTTTTACATGTAACAAAGTAAGAAATTACAAACTCAGCAATTTCTCTGAACTAGAAACCTAGAAAGATTAGAGGGAGAACAACAGACAATTCTACTGGACATGCTTATGTGTTTTTTATCATGTCCAGTAGAAAGTTCTTTGAAGGCAGAGATTGCTTCTTAATCATCTTTGCATCTACAGCAAAAGTATACACAAAATGTCTTGCCAATAGCAGGCTTTCCATAAACACCCACTGATGAATAAATTACTGTTTCAATAAGGCTCCATAATGGAAACTTGAATTGTATTAAATCTGCATTAAATGTACTCAAAATGAAGTTAAATTTAGGATTTTACTTTAAATGAGAGCCTTGCAAAATATACCAGTAATAAAAGTGTTTTATGCCAGGTGTTATTTTAATCAAAACAGCTTCTTGTGTTTTAAATTTGAAAACTCTCACAGGCTAATCTCAAGATGAGCAACTCAGTAAATCCAACTACTCCTGTGGCAAAGCAAGTCTTTAATAACTGGATCTGTTAGTAGAAAGCTGAATTGCTGCAAAGCAAGTGCTAATAACCTCATTACCCACTGGGGGCCATGCAGACAGGATGGTACTGAATCCAAACAAAGGATGCAGAAGACTAGTTTCGGGATTTTAAAACTAAGGCTTCAAAAAAGTAAAATACAATTAAAATACAGTAACACCCTATTAAATACAAACCAAATACATGTGAATTTTTATATATGTGTGCATGTATCTGTATACACATATTTTTTCTCCCCCTCCAGGCAGTGCCACTGTGAATGATATATAACTTTTGAATCCTTCTTGCCATAAAACATTAAATTTTTATTTCTTTTTAAACATAGCTTTACTTACTATCGCAAGTAAGTAAAGAATATCTTAATCACTGGAAAGCATTTCCATATGATCCCTTTCTTTTTGGTTCCTTCTTCATGTTACAGGATCTAAAAGTCACTTAAATCAATGGATTGATTTACCTCTTCACATGAACGCTTCTGAATGATTTTAATAAACCTGTTCTCTTGCATCTTGAAAACATTAGTACTTTCATTTATATTGATATTACTCTAATATTTACGTTAATATTACACTAATAACCTCTCATTAAACCAATGAAAGCATCAAAATAAGATGTGATAAACAGAGTTTTACCTGACTCACCCATTATCCTACTGAGGGCAGCATTTCTGCTGGGCGATTCATCAAGCCCCTCAATCCCACTGTAGAGGGAATGGGAAATTCTTCGTTCTCTATCATCCAATGCTGTTTCAATGGGTAGCTCAGGTCCAGGGGGGCTCCCAGGTGACTTCAGCTGCAGCGTAACGAGTGGGGTTGGGGAGGGGGGCAAAGAAAAATCAGTACTTGGAGGCCCATTAGCAGCATGGGGGAATTATAACAACTTGCCCAAGGCCTGTATCCAACTGGGTACCAAATGAACGAGAACTTTTCACCCTGTACCAAAATAATTTGCGATGACAGCACTGCGTAATGACCAACTTTCTGTGCCACTTTATACTGTGCCTCCCATGAAGTTCTGTCAGATTTCAAACACTGGAGGAAAAATATGTATATTAAAGACTTTTTTAAAATCAGAGCTTGTTGCTTATTTTTCCAATTTGACTGTTAGTGTCTGTTTAAGTCAACTTAAGTTACAGTGTAATTCAGAATCCTTTACTAGATGTTACTCTATAAAAGCTGTGCTTTAACAGAACAGAAGCTGCAATTCAGCTATAGGTCTTATACTTATGGTAGGTAAACACATCTAAAAATTAGCACACATTTTTCATGTGTGCTGGTGGAATTATTACCTACTCTACAAGACCTAAAGATTCCCATTGTCATCTCAGGTGCCTTGAACAACAAACTGATTTTAAATTCCTCCTGCTAGAAATTAAGAATATCATGGTATTATCTTACTGTAATGTTTAAGTATCAGATAGTAGCTACAAGAATCACTTTAGTAGTATACAGAACAATATGAAAATTGGGACCAAACATTCTAATGAAGCACACAAAGATAAGAGGATTTCAAAAACATATACAATGTATTAAATAAGTAATGAATTTATGTCAATTTCGATGACAATAAATTAAAATGGTATGGGGCATTTCTTAAAACAGCTAGCTGTGTCTGATAAGTCATATTTTACATAAAAATAATATGAGTAAGGGATTCGTGTTAGTAAGGCCTTCAAACAAATCTGTTTTAAGGAGGATCAAAGTACATTTAACTACAATCCCCGTGACGCGCGCTCTGAGGTTTGCCACAAGGACTGGTATCTCATGATGCTTTGGTGTTAGCCGGACAGGGAAGGCCAATATGGGGGAGTGGGCAGGAGGGCAGCACCACACAGAACAGCGAGAGAGAAGGCGCTCACCCCACACAGAAACCACAACTGTCGTGCTTCCTTCAGCTGAACAAATTATTATTTCTGTTAGAAGCTATCATCTGTTTAATATAAATGAGATATTTAATGAAGTTCCGAATTGTAGACTTATCTCTCCCAGTTTGATAAGCGCTGGGGAGATTTAATGCATTGAAGGGTCAACACAATTACAATTGGAGGCACGTCAAACTGCAGGAGAATAATAAACTTGCAGCTCTAGTGAATTAGACTCAATAAGGTTTAAATTGTGAAATGAGGATTTGTTTTATTAGGTTTTTTTTAAACTGCAGATTACAACTGACAGCTTTACTGAAAAGTAAATTAAATATTCAAGGTCTCTGATGTAAAGAAATAAAAGAACTGTTTCTAAAAGAATGTACTGCCTAAATTCCAAGAGACTCTGGGGAGGTAAAAAAAGAAAAAAACAAACAAACAAAAATGCTAATAAAAGTAATACCCTATACCATTAAAAACAAGTATCGCTTTTAAATGAACACACACACACTAAGAAGTATAACTACATAAAGACTTTGTATGCAAGACTCTATAAACAAGTCTTACTATACAACAATTTATCAGAAGACAGACAACGTATCCTCAAGCTTGCCTGAAAAATGTATTTAACTGAACTACATAATGCTGTAATTTTCTAGATGATAAAACCTTTATAATAAAGTTTCTTCTTGAGAAATCCCTAAATATCCCAAAAGGCTATTTTAAAATTTTATAAAGCCAAATAAAAATTTCATTAACAATAAGACGTCTGTTCAGAAAAAAAACAAGCACTTGAATGTTTTCATGGGAAAGATTCTCCACCTCCCCTACTTCTCTACCCATGTTTAATTTGCATCTCAAAAGACAGATTTAAATGAAGACATCAATAGTTGACTACATAAATATTTAACAGAAGATACAATGGCTTTAAATTTCTTTAAAAAAAAACTGATTGGGGTTACAGTTTTGTTTTAAATCTTTTGACGATTTTTTGTTGTTGCAAGAACACCAGCTTAGGAAAGAGAAATGTGTGGGAAGGGTCCCCCGCTGCACTGAGGAAGAGGGGCAACCCCAGTGGTCCTGGGAGAAGGGCTGGCCTCTGCTCCCCCGGCTGCTCTCACGCCCTTGCAGACACCTTATATTAAAACCTTATTAAAATTAAGCTTCATTAGAAGACGAAATCAAAGTAAGCAGAACTGCAATTTTCATTTTGTTGTCTGTTTGTGGTTTAATGTCCAAAAATGTTCTTCACTCCAACTAAATACAGTCCCCTACGGCAGTGGCTGTTTGGCCCCCTGCTCCATCTCAAGGAAAGCCTTTCTACCTATTAAACAACAAAAACAGCTTCAGGTTGCAGCAAGATAACCCACACTCATAGGAGTGTATGGTGATACAGACTTTTGCTACAGTCATTTGAAAATATATTATCACAGGTCAAAAAACATCTTATTTTTAACTCTTTGAATAGGCTTTATATTTCATGTTGTGGTCACTATCCCAAAGGAAATAATAAGCTAAGTGAATAATGAAGATTCATGTGACTTTATCTGTGGGGTTTAATAAAATCTCTGTTTGTTGTGAGTATACATTAACAAGTCAAATAGTGTCTTTCACCTAAATAAAATGTATCTCACCATCTCCTCTCCAAACACTGAAAAGTTCCTATTGGAATGGCCTTAACCCCGTTCAGCAAACCTAAAACTGGATTCTCACTGGTGATTGGAAAGATCATATTATTCAATATTTCAGTTTTCATTTTAACATAATCTATTTTATCCCCAATGTCTAGCATAGAGCAGGCACTGGTGAAATAATTAGATTAATAAATTCATTCCTAAAAGTCAGCGAGTCATATTTTCCTTAAAACACACTACATCGTGTGGAAATAGGCTGTTAAAACTGAGGGCATAGCATAATATTGAAACTAAAAGACATTTAACCTAGGTTACAAATACACATTCTGGAAAATATTAGCATCCAGAAGACAGGTAAACATAAAGCAACTAATGAAAAGACAGATTTTAGTTTTGGAGGAGAATGAAGGCAGATTTAGGGTACAGTTTTACATTCTCTTTTCAAGCAGGACCACATTTATTTTTCTTCACATTCCCATGAGGGCAACAGCAAGAATCAGAAATGTGAGGTGAGCTCCTCAAGTCAGCACATGGCAGAGCCAGAATTTCACTGATTCTCTCAGATTGTAAAGCCCATACTTTTATTGTACGTTACTTCCCAACACAACTGGGATATAAAATGCCTAAACAACAAAATCACAGTCAATTAGATCCACTCACTTGTGTAAGAGAAACAGATACTTTGCTTCTAAATTACTTTGCCACCTATGCTGGCCTTGCAGCTATTAAAGCAAATCATTTGACCTTTTTGCATTTATTTCCTAATACAGAAAACGAAGAGACTCATAAATGACACCTTAGGCCACTTCCTATTCTAATATAGTTTTCTAATTCTAAGAGGATTAAACCTAGAGAAAGAATTCATTTTAAAGAAGTCCTTGATTACTAAATCCCTCAATATGGGGTCTAAGACAGAAAGCTCACCTGGCGATATTCTCTACTGGCACTAAGAAAAGGCTTTACATAAAATCACTTCTAACATCGGTATAATAAAATGCCTGGAAGCTACGTTAAATTACAGTAATTTCTACAAATATTAATTTCCTTAAAATATTTGAAATCAGCATAATTCTCCTATAGAAGCTGTTTTCAACATTCCAGGATGATGCCTGCTGTTTACTTCCATTCCCCATCAGCCTCCTTTAAGTCTTCAACAAACGTGCCCTTTGGGGTAAGTGAAAACAATTTTTCTCTTCTTGCTTTGTGTATTCCAAAACTGAAACAATGGAAAAGAATGCCAGGACTTAGTTTTTCTCTAAAAAAATGAAACCATCCTTTAGTAGTTTTAAACAAGGGGAAGCCATCCCTTTATCTTTGAAAAAAGAAAACAAACAATGATTGCTTATACAACGCTTTTAAGTGTAGTTAGGTAAGACCATTAGATCTATGGAAAGAAGGAAATCAAAGAAAATAAGAATCACTGCCCCAAACTCATTTTGTTTACCTTGTCTGAGGGTGATTTCAGAATTTCAGTTTCTAACATTAACAAGACGAGTTTTTCTTTAAAAACACCAGACTCTCCAGGGTTGCTCCCTGTCACTCAGGCCAGCTGACATATCAGGCCTGGATTGGATACCAGCAATGGATAGATAGAAACGTGGTAGATGGACCAAGTTCTGGCAGTCTCAGAATGCACAATTCCAGCAAAAGAAAATCAAAGAGGAAACCATGACAGTATGACAGCTGCTGGGTGGAGGTGAGTTGACGCGGTGATGAAAATACTTTGGAAGAGATAAATGGAAAATGAAAGACTGTTATTTGCTAGGATGAGGGGCAGATGGACTCAAGTGGAAGACCCAGAGGTGTGAAAGAGCATCCATGTCTGAGAAATTACCAGAAACACTGAGTAGCTGGAGCAGAGGTGCTGCAGGGGCTGTAGGGTACCGATGATAATTAGGCATGTCCCCGTGGGCCCCATGATGGAGACTCGTTGATCCTGGACCCATGGAAAGCTCCTGAAGGATTTCAGCTCCTGAAGGATTTCAGTGGATCTAATTGACTGTGATTTTGTTGTTTAGGCATTTTATATCCCAGTTGTGTTGGGAAGTAGTGTACAATAAAAGTATGTGATCAATGTGTTTTGCAGAAAAATTTACCTGACTGCGGCCAGGCGCGGTAGCTCATGCCTTTAATCCCAGCACTTTGGGAGGCCAAGGTGGGCGGATCATCTGAGGTCAGGAGTTCGAGACCAGACTGACCAACATGGAGAAACCCCATCTCTACCAAAAATACAAAATTAGCCACATGTGGTGGGACATGCTTGTAATCCCAACTACTCAGGAGGCTGAGGCAGGAGAATCACTTGAATCCAGGAGGCAAAGGTTGTAGTGAGAAGAGATAGCACCATTGCACTCCAGCCTGGGCGACAGAGTGAAACTCCACCTTAAAAAAAAAAACAATTGCCTGACTGCATTGGAGAGAATGTATTGAGGGAGAAAGCAGATAAACCCCTCAGGGATCTGCAGCAGTGAGCCTGGTGAGAGGATGAGGTCTGAACTCAGGCAGTGGCAGAGGGAAGAAAGGGGAACAGGCTGAGCGAAGAGAGATTCTACGCCAGGCCAGGCGCAGTGGCTCACAGGCATTATCCCAGCACTCTGGGAGGCCAAGGCTAAAAGATTACCATCTTTAAAGAAAAAGTCAGCTGGGTATGATGGTGCATGCCTGTGGTCCCAGCTACTAGGGAGACAGGTGGCAGAATTGCTCGAATTTGGGAAGTCAAGGCTGCAGTGAGCCAAGACTGCACCACTGAACTCTAGCCTAGGCGACAGAGCAAGAGAACAAGACTGTCTCCAAAAAGAAAAGAGAGAAATTCTAGAGGCAGAAGCAACAGGGACAGGCATAGTGACAGCATTTGAGAGGTCAAGGGTGACCCCAGATCTCTGTCTTCTACAACAGAAAGAATGTGGTGCCTTGTGAATTAGGTGCCCATAAAACATACCAGGAAATATTTCCCTGGGCAGGTGGACAGAGGGATCTGGTGCCATAGTGGAGTTGTGAGCTGGAAAGAGGATGATGGGATTCATCCTAACATGTGGTGTCAGATGGCCAGGGAGCGGACATCAGCTAGGGAGCACGAGCAGAGTAAAAACAAACAGACCCAGAGGAACCTTGAAAGACAAGAACAATGAAAGAACAGGCAGAAAAGAGGAACCCTTAGAGAAGACCCAGAGTATGACAGTAGAAAAATAGAAAGAGTAGACAAGAGACACTCTGAGAATGAGACAGTACCCACAGATTACCAAAAGACCAAGCAACCAGGCTAAGAAATAGCTCCTAGAGGAGGCTCCAATGTGCCCTCTTGGGACTAATGTTAGGGAAATACAGGGCTTTAAAACAATACCTAGTGAAAGGAGCTGACAGATAAATTTAAAGAAAACATATTGAGGTGAGGTGGCTCGTGTCTGAAATCTCAGCACTTTGGCAGGCTGAGGCTAGGAGTCAGAGACCAGCACGGACAACATGGCAAGACCCTGTCTCCACAAAAATGAAAAAATAAAGAAAACATATTAAGATAACACATAGCACTTCCATGTGTAAGAGAAAGAAATATGTGATAAAGTACAAAAGATTTTTTTCATACATTCTTATCTTTCCTAGCTTGAAATTAAATATGCAAATCTTGGGTTTAAAGATGAAATTGCAAAATGCAGTTTTCTGACTGGCAAAGACTGGACTATATGGCTAAAAGACATAGAAAGAAAACTCAGCACGTTATTTTGGCTTGAGATTTGTTCAGGACAGCATGATGCTCTATGCTTCTATCAATATTCACTGTGACATAATTTACACACACCCTCCCAGTGTGCAAGGGAGAAGGTCTTCCAAACGCACTGCATAAGTACAACAGCTGAAAAATCATGTCTTATGCCTTATGGGAAGCTGAATTGAGATCTTCTGCCTTCACATAATTCTTTAGTTAAACCCTAACAGTACAAAAGGCTTCTTGCTAGTATTACAAAGATAGCACAGCACTCATAAGATATTTTTGATATAACTGCTTTATAAGTTCATGCTGTCCTAAAAAATAGTAATAATCAGCAATGTATGAACATGATACCATAAGGAATATTGAATATTAAAGTCTATTACTGTCTACTGCAGCTGTTTCCTTACTTAAATCATATTCATTCACACATATTCATATGCAGAAGTGAACGAGACACAGATATTTCCAGGGGATTCCAATTTCATGTCTCTTACAGGACAAGAAGGAATAAAATCAGTGCTTTTATCAAAACATTTTCAGGCTGGTACAGGTTTACTTTGTCACTGTTTGGGGGGAACAATCGGGAATAATCTGAATCAGACAAAAGCAGAACATTGATCTTCAGTTCATTTCTGCATTTTTAAGTCCTCCTATAGCATTCAATGTTTCCTGTGAAGGAAAACGTTGAGACGTTGTTAAAAATTTTAGTTGGTCTCTAAAAAGACTAAGAAAGTGATATATTGTCCAGTAGAATGCATCTCATCTGTCTTATTCACTGCTATGTCCCAAGGATCTAACATATTTTTTAATATACATAAGATGCTCAATAAATATTTGTGGAATGAAAACTGTCCTGTGGAATGGGAAAGTATTCAGGTGGCCAAAAGAAAAAGGCTTAATAGAGAATGATGTATTTATAAACTTACAGTTGAGATGTTTTCATTTAGTGCTTTGTGGGACTTAAGTTAAAAGATCAGCTAATGCTTTTGCAATGAATAAAAACTTTACTCAATCAGTCCAGGAGAGAGGGAAGAGAGAAAAAAAAAATTAGTCCAGTACCCTACTCTGAGGGATTCATTTTTATATTTATCTTACATAAATGAATGCTTTTATGTCCCACTCTTTTCCATTCTGAGATTTTTTTGTTAAGGTTACATTGTTCTCTTGATATGGAAATTAATTTGTTAATTACAGTTAACTGATTCTACATTTGGCAAATAATAGTAACAAAATAATTCTGTGGTCAGTGATCTTTCAGAATACGTCACCTTTACACTGACTACCAACCGAGCTTGAGAGTATGTTTACTTTGTAAAAGATGCTTGTATCACAGGTTCAGAGGAGTGGCCACCGCAGCCTGAAAAGTCTGCTTTATATGTTTATTATAAACAGAAGTTTTAAAATTAAGAAAGGCAAACAATTTAGGTATAATTTTCAGTTTGTATTATTTGCTAATCATTTTGTCTTAGCTGATTTTAAAATGTGGGAATCTGAACATCGATTTAAGAAAAACTTCACATTTTCAACAGCTCTTTTTTGTACCTGGGCAAGTCTGACCTATTTTCTAGAGATGGCACATAATTTATAATGGATCCATGAAATTTAGCTTTTTTCAAGCTCCAATGTTATCAACTCTACATGTAATTCATTTTTAACTTTCAAATGTCCTATTCTACAACAAAGTATGTTTTACATATTTGGGAAAATAGATGATCCTACCCTTCAAGAGAGGATGCCCTGTGTCTTTTTCCTCACTCCTAATTCCAGACTGCAGCATACATTTAGAACAAGCAGAGTATACTTCAATACAGATCACTGAAAAAGGAGGCATTTGAAGAGAACAGACTCAATCCCACAGAGAAAGAGAAAATAGGGACTGAAGAAAGAGAGGGAGGTATACGCTATTGATAATGTCCAAGAGAACACCATCACCTAAGAAACCAGACTGTGGGCCAGGTGCTACGGCGCATGCCTGTAATCCCAGGACTTTGGCAGACTGAGGCCGGAGGATCACTTAAGCCCAGAAGAAGGAGGCTGCAGTGAGCTGTGGCCACAACACTGAACTCCAGCGTGGTCAACACAGTGAAATCCTGTCTCAACAAAAGGAAGGGGGAAAGAATCCCTACTAGGACCTTCATAAGAGGCATCCCATTTTAGATAAACAAATGAATAAGCAATTGTTTCTCCGCGTGATTCACCTCCCAACTAGAAGAGAAAATGTTAGCTCTGAGAAGGAAGATGTGACCCTGATTTCAAGAAGAAAACTGAGCTAAAGGTGCTTTTGAGATCCCAGTGTTTTCTGCCGAGTTGGCAATGGGAGTATTAATATCCACTTAGGAATATGTTGATCGCAAGAATTAAGAACACAAATCACAATCCACTGACAAAATAATAAAACTACAACAGGCTAAGATAATTTATGGTCTTTTGTGGTAATGTCCTGGAACCTAACACCCTTTGTCTAAAATTAGGACAGAAATGTAGTTTTATTACAGATGCTAGTGCTTTTTTGCATTTTTTTTTTACCTCATTGCACTTGCTTATTCTCCTCGCAACAATAAGCTGGATCATTCCTCGTTTATTGCCTTCAGTAGACATAGACCTTCTTAGGGTTTCCATGGCATCTTGGTTTGTCTTGCCCAACAGGGATTCTCCATTTACTGCTATCAGTTGATCATTTACCCGAAGCCTTCCATCCTGGGAAGAAAACAGGTAAAAATAAGTGCTATTAAATAGACTGCTATAAAAGAAGTAGATTTATCTTTAGTTAATAAACAAAATAAAAACAAGGCAAAAAAAAAAAAGTTGGGAACTTTAATCCTAATGGATTATGCCCAATTGAATACTGCCATAAGAACCTCTAAGCAGCCATTGTAGCCTGTGTCTATTTCAATCATTTATACATTTGTAAATCAAGTCATTATCATAATCTGTTTACCAAAACAGCATACTAATTCAAAGGACACAAAGTGATTACTTTCTTGCTTCCAGAAACACCCAGAGAGGTTATTTACAACCCAAGACATGTAAAAGCTCAAGGCTATTAGACAGTTGCAGAGAAGTGTCCCCTTAACAAATGGCCAGGAAATTTTCTCTAGGCTGAGAAATAGAATAAGTGACCCACAAACAAGGGAGGGGAGAGGAAAGACCAACATCTATTATAAGCCAGTTCTGTGCCAGGATCTATGCCAAATCTTTGCATAGATTACCTTCATTTAACTAGCATGTCTATGGGTTGTGTGCTCTGTGAGAGAAAAAATGAAGGGCAGAAGTTATGGACTCCATCCCCACATGACACATCATTGAGGTATCTCCTAGTTGTTTGATTGTGAATATGGGCACCATGAAGAAATGAGAAAGCATCTGTTAACTGTACATGTTTCCAAAATAGGAACAGGGTTGGAATTAAAATTTTTGTTCACAGGCATATGTGTGGTGAAGTTGACACTTACTTTAGATGCTGCTCCTCCATTAATAATGGACTTGACAAAGATTCCCAAATCTGCGTGGTTCTCTTTTGACCGGTTACCTTTGACACTGACACCAAGGCCGGCAGATCCTGAATCATTAAGTGGGACTTCAAACGTCAGAAATTCCCTGGTGCCATCAGGTGTGAGAACAATATCCTCATCTTCTGCTTTCTAATAGGGAACAAAATTGCACAGCACATTAAATTCCAATGTTTTTTTCTCAAAGTTATTTTTAAAGACTGCTAATGAACAGTTCCTTAATCATAAGAGGCAAAATATTTCCACCGAAATTCCACAGCAAGATCCAGGAAAACAGTACATCTGTACACACTCCAGAAGATTCCTGGAACCAGCTGTTAATATTTTTATGTAACAATTATTCAATATTGAACCAAATGTAAATCAGATTTGAGAAAGATGGGGGGAAATGTAGTAGAAGGACTAAAGACTAGTACACTTCTAAAGTTCGGGTTTTTTCGGTCTATTTATATATTCTAAACCACAGGAGAAAAACGGTAACAACAGGAGTCAAGATAAATAAATATAATTTGTCTCCCTCTCTTTGAGGAATTTCTGAAGTTATCAATATATTTAATGTTCACTATTGGTGTTTATTCACAAAAAAATAACAAATCTTGATCATACAAAATCAGCAAAAAAAAGGTATCTGGGTTCAAAGAGCCCTTAAAGAATTGTAACTTCAACATCTGTGAGACAAAGCAGAGATCCACAATATCACAGAAAATTTCTCCACATTTGATCATATATAAGATAGCTGGTGAATATTGTTTAATTACTTAGTTATGTATCAAGACTTAACTTCACAGTCGCCAAGTACAGAAGACAAAGAAGACTTTTAAACTAAAACGCATTTAGGGTATACAAATTCTTGTTCACCTCCCTTAGAACAGAGGCAGAAATGAAAGCTCAATGTATAACTGGATAAAATGCGTCAAGATGACAGTCTATCATTAAGAAAGGCTGCAATCCAGAAGCGGAAGCACTCAGCCTGCTAGCTACTCCTCAGCAATCCCACCCATTGCCAAGATTTCCACCATCTCTATACTGGTCACCTCCAAATCGGTTAGGCCAGGACACTTGTTCAAGTACACACTCTTGCTCCAACCACATCATGGACACGTGGCACAGGCTCTTCAAGTAAAAACTGCATGGCACACCTAGTCCTACAACCTGTTTCTCCTGCTCTTTCCCCACCTTTGAACTATTTCTCCAGCATCTGCTTAGTCATTCAAGCTTGACTTATCAAATTATAACTGAAGAATAAGAAATATAATGGTACACAGATATGTAGGAATATACACTTTAAACAGATTGTGCTTTTACAGAATCTTCAATAACACGAATAAAGTAGGTGACTGCATCCTACTAAATTTTTGAAACGTCCTAATAAGAATAAAAATCAACCTAGTAATTATAAAACAGGTGTAGCGAGGAGTTTGGGGCATAAACATGTAGTCTCTGATGTCTCAATTACATAAAATACATTTTGCGAGTACACTACCTGTAAGTGAATTTTTCACATCATAAAATAGGCAATATGCTATCTATAAATCTTTAGACCCATAGTAATGTGATATGTAAAGTGATGTTTCCAACTCACAAATATTCAGTGTTAACATTTTATGATAGGACATCTTCATGCTATCTCAAAGGACAGCCTCGTAGTTTTTAAAGACAAGTAACATATCAATTATAATAAACTTGCTAATGGGTTAAAAAGAAACATTAAAACTTACATAATGAAGAACTCAAAATAAGAACCTGAAAAAGTACAGGGTAATAGTCATGTTAACTATGCAAAGTAAATGCATTTTACGATCAAAGTCCAAATAAAGCCTTAGGCCTGCTCATTATAGAAACTATATTTAAAATATTCCCAGAGAACAATTATAGCTCAAAAAAATCCAATGTATTATAGGCAAAAAAAAAAAAATCAAATATATCAAATACTTGGATACAAAAGTATCTTTATATACCTGCTTTGCTTTATAAACATGAACACTCAATACAGTTTTTATTTTGGTGCATGTGGCTCAAAACTTTTTTTTTTTTCTTTTGAGATAGCCTCACTTTGCCACTGAGGCTGGAATGCAGTGATGCAATCACCATTCACTACAGCTGTGACTTCCCCAGGCTCCCAGGCTCCCAGGCTCAGGCAATCCTCCCACCTCAGCCTCCAGAGTAGCTGGGACTACAGATCCAGGTCATCAAACTGGGCATATTTTTGTGTTCTTTAGTGATGGGGTTTCACCATGTTGGCCATGCTGGTCTCAAACTCCTGGGCTCAAGCGATTCGCCTGCTTTGGCCTCCCAAAGTATTGGGCTTACGAGCTAGAGCCACGTGCCCAGCCCCTTGAAACATTTAAAGAGTACTAAATAATGACTGTGTGTGGATGAACTGCACTACCTCAATATAAAATCTGTTATAAAAATAAAAGGTACAGTAAATTTTGATGTTTAAAATACAAAACAGCATCAATAGCATCAATATATACTACAGTTCCTCTCAACTTTTAAATTTAGAGGTAACTGAAATAAAACATTATTCTGTCAATCACTAACTACAAGCCTGGAAGAGCTACATTTGAAAAGAAATGGAAAACAAGGATAGTCTTTCTATGGACACACCTAAGTCTCATCATTCAATATGCTTACTTGCTTCAACTATGGAAAGTTCTTAATTGTTACTTCCTGATTTGCATCTTCAGTTGCCTTTTTAGTGTTTACTGAGTTTTACATTTGTATAACATTTTACCAAGGCTTACAATTCTCATATTTTTCCTACTTGAACGATCAGGATAAGGAGCTGGCTGCATACATGAAGAAAAATCATAATCAAATTGGAGTATTTTCTGACTGCCGAACACTGAACCTGTTTTTTTTTTTAAAAAGCATATTCTCCAGGGGATAGTTTCATTTATCATAATAACTGCAGAATGGGATTAATCTTTTTCAGCTTTCTTATCAAGTCATAAGTCATTATTATCATTAAGAACAATGACGTGAAAGACTGTACATTTCATGTGATATTCCGTTATTAACTCATTTGGCTCTTGACACAGACAGAAATTAATGCCAGCCTTTAGAACTTAGTTCTCTGGCAGAAAAAATGTTTTTTAAAATCTTCCTTTTCAAAAATCATTTGAAATGCTATATTACTGAGAACATTCATAAAGTCAGATAATATAGGAATCTCTATATTCTGATGTAAAGTAGAAGCTAACTTTTGATCACTCTGTTATTCCATCCAGATTCTGCACCTCATCAACTGTATCTCGAATTATGGTCTTCCTACAGAAAAGCAAAAAATGTTTTTTCTTTAACTTGCTCCTCACTTCATCTGTGCATGGTCATGCCACTCAAGCACACCTGTCTCTTGTACATACCTGTGTGTATACCTCAAGTGATTTTTTTCAACAATAAAGTCTGTCAGTTCTTCCTTTGCCCATTTCTCCATTACCATTTGTTGTCTTTAAATGCCCAAAACAAAAGAGCACCTTTGCTAAGGAACCTGCTGAATGGGTATCATGAAAGCTACTTACTATCCCACCCTCCTGAGAACAGCAGAAAAAATGTACATCTGTATTATTTTTATCTGTAATGAGACAGAAAAAGTGTCACAAGTGGCCACTACCATGGCCCCATTTTCCTTCTTCCCCAAACAACAGTCTAAAAACTGAGAACAGAGCTGGCCCATAGGCCCGAATCCACAGTTAATCTACAGCACAGGTGTATCTGTAAAAAAAGGAACTAAGAGCTGACTGTGTCAAACAGCAGAAAAACAATCATGGGAATGGTAATCTCTGAGCTGCAACATATGAAGATTTGGATGAGAATGTACAAAATATTCTGAAGAGAGGCACAAAAATCCATGGCCTGTGCACATGTGATAGAAGATCATAAAATTATAGGAGTGAGCTTAATACCCTATTTTGGGCTCTATAACAATATACGTGACTCAGCAAAATTTTATCATTTCACTATAAATCATTAATTTCTCTCTCTCAAGATCTGCCCTTATCTACAGAGTTATTATCTTTTTTCTTTTTTTGACACAGTGTTGCTCTGTCGTCCAGGCTGGAATGCAGTGGCATGATCATAGCTCCTCATAACCTTGAACTCCTGGACTCAAGCGATTCTCCAACCCTCAGCCTCCCGAGTAGCTGGCTGGGATACCAGGGCACACCACCAAGCCTGACTTTTTTTCTTTATGGTAGAGGCAGGGTCTTGCTATGTTGCCCATGCTGGTCTCAAACACCTGGGCAATCCTCCCGCCTTGGCCTCCCAATGTGCTGGGATTATACAGAAGAGCCACCATGCCCATCTGAGTTACTATCTTTAATGCACAAATCTCTAATAAATTAATTTAAAAAGACAAGCAGTCTGCATCAAAGAGGAAAAAGATGTAAACAAGCCAATCACTAAAGAAAGATGAGTGTAGCAATAAATAAACCTCTAAGTACAAGGTTCAATCTTACTTGCAAATCAATCAAAAGTTATTAAATTACTCCATATATAATACTTTCTTTAAAATAATGATATCCAACAAATACTGCTATGTCATAGAATATTACAAAATAAAAGTAATGATATCTAAAACTGCAGAAGATTCTTGCACTGCTGGTGAAAGTAAAAAATGGCACAATATTTATGGAAGCTAATTTGGCAATGCTTATCTAAATCCTCTACAGTTTGTCTTTTCCTTAAGCTAGAAATATTACTTTTAGTAATATGGCCTACAAAACTAATTGTGATCATGTACAAAGATTTAACTGTGAGGCTATTGTTTTAATTACGATAGCTAAAAATTGACATGTATGACAGTTAGTTAAGAAAATTAATATATATCTACATAATGGAAAGCCATGTAGCTAATGAATATCTTAGCAAACTGTTTTGTAAGACAAGAAAGTATTTGTCACTAAGAAATTGGGTTTCACCCTGTGGGCTTTCATAACTTCCAGTACGACAATCAAAAACCTCCACAACATATTTTTATGAAATAATGTCTGCCTTCAAAGATCACTAGAAGATTCACAAGGTAGGAATTTATGTCAGTCTTCACTCATGCCTGGGGCATGACATTTAACAATATAGGATATGTGGCTGTGACATGGTACATATAAAATAGGTAGACAAGAATTTTATTGGTCTGTTTTTTTTCTAAGATCGAGTCTCACTCTGTTGCCCAGGCTGAAGTGCGGTGGTACGATCTCAGCTCACTGCAATCTCACTTCCTGGGTTCAAGCAATTGTCCTGCCTCAGCCTCCACAAGCATATGCCACCACGCCCGGCTAATTTTTATATTTTTAGGAGAGTAAGGGTTTTGCTATGTTGGTCAGGCTGGCCTCAAACTCCTGACCTCACGTGATCTGCCTGCCTCGGCCTCCCAAAGTTCTAGGATGACAGCGGTGAGCCACTGTGCCTGACCAAGAAAATCACTTTAAAAAATATATCACCTTTGGCTAGACTCACAGACACAAATAAAAAAAAAAAACATCAAAATGACAATACTGAAGTCACAGAATTACAAGTGATTTTGATTTTCTTCTACGCATGACTGAATTTTCTACAGTTAAGATGCATTTTGTATACTATTTAATTCTGCTTCCTCAAAAAAACACTGCATGAGGGAGAGAAAATTGGCAGAGGGTTATACGGATGCTCCACAACTTACAATGTTTTGACTTAATGATTTTTCAACTTTTGATGGTGCCCATGAAACCATTCTGTTTTTCACTTTCAGTACAGTATTCCACAATTTACATGAGATATCCAACACTTTACTGTAAAATAACTTTTTGTTAATTATTTTGCCCAACTGAAGGCTAAAGTAAACATCTTGAGCACATGAAGTAGGTTAGGCTGGGTTACACTCTTGTAGGTTAGGTATATAAATGCATTTTCTTTGTATTTTATTTATTTTTTTATTATACTTTAAGTTCTGGGGCACATGTACAGAATGTGCAGGTTTGTTACATAGGTATCACTGCTGTATCCATCACCCACCCCGCCATCTACATTAAGTATTTCACCTAATGCTGTCCCTTCCGTAACTCCCCACCCACCTGTACAAGATGGGCAAGGGCTGCTGCTAGGGACAAAGATAGGCTATGAACGAGCACCTCAGGACAGCCCTAAAAAAACATCGGAGCATCACACAGAACAGAACTTTTCATAGACGCTAAAGAGAAAATATATTTATTCAACCAAAAGAGATTAAATAAAATGCAGATAGATATCTGAGACACTATGAACAACCATTTATATTTTGAAGAGAGAGGAGGATTTTTTAAATGGAGAAAGTATCATGATTTTTAAATTTAAGAAAAATTTTAAAACCATGATAAACCTCTTAATAAAATAACCCTCCAATCAAACGCCAAAATTTCCTTAAGTTTCCCATTTTAATTTATCCCATATGTGAGATGAACATTTCTGTATGTTATTTGTGCTGATATTATAAAGTTCATTTTTCTTATTAGTAAAGTTCAAATGTCACATCTGGCTTTATTATGCTCTTTTCTAATTTGAATGGTAGATGTCAAATACATTTCGAAAGACTTTTAAATTTTTTGCTTCGTAAAAGAATGCTGAGGAAAAAATGTTTTGGAAAATTATTAATCTCTAATGTTAATCCCGCAAATACCCAATCAAAAAAAATCAGACAAACTCAAATAGAGGGACATTCTCAAAGTAATCTGCCCCTTCAAAAATTAAAAATTTGCACGGAGTAATTTGCTCTTCAAAAACTATTAACAAAGATAAATTGAAGAATGTTCTAGATTAAAGGAGATTAAAGAACCATGAAAACTAAGTGCCATGCATAATCCTGAAATGGACCAAATTCTATCCATGTAATTCATTCGTTCTTTCATTCATTCATGATATAAAGGACAACTGATAATACAATTAACTTTACTCATTTTCATAACTATAACACAGTTACATAAGAAAACGTCCTCCTTCGGGCCAGGCACAGTGCCTCATGCCTGTAATCCCAACACTTTGGGAGGCAGAGGTGGGCAGATCATGAGGTCAGGAGATTGAGACCATCCTAGCCAATAACGTGAAACTCTGTCTCTACTAAAAATACAAAAATTAGCTCAGTGAAGTGGCACCTGCCTGTAAACTCAGCTACTCAGGAGGCTGAGGCAAGAGAATTGCTTGAACTTGGGAGCTGGAGATTACAGTAAGTGGAGAGAGCACCGCTGCACTCCAGTCTGGGCATAGAATGAGACTCTGTCTCCAAAAAAAAAAAAAAGAAAAAGAAGAAAAAAGAAAAAATATATCCTCCTTCTTAGGATAGATACACTCAAGCACTTAGGGATAAAGGGAAAATATGTCTCTAATTTATTCTCGATTCACAAAAATATGATATAGGGCCTGGGCACAGTGATGCCTGTAAGCACAGCACTTTGTGACACCAAGGCAGGAGGATCACTTGAGGTCATGACCTTGAGACCAGCCTGGCCAACATGGTGAAACCCTGTTTCTACTAAAAATACAAACGTTAGCTGGGCATGGTGTCACATGCCTGTAATCCTAGCTACTACAGGGAGGGTGAGGTGGGAGAATCGCTTGAACCTAGTAGGAGGAGGTTGCAGTGAGCTGAGATCACACCACTGCAATCCTGGCTGGACAACATAGTAAGACTATCAAAAAAAAAAAAAAAAAAGAGGGGGGAAAAAAAATATATATATATATATACATAGAAAATATGAGGGAGGAAAAAGGGAAGAATAGGTAGAGGAAGGAAGAAGGGGAGGAGGAAAGAAAATTATACAGCAAACATGGTAAAATATCAACAATTAGGGAATGTGGATAAAGAGTATACAAGAGTTCTTTGTACCATACCATTTTTGAACCTTTTCCAAAAGCCTAACAGTTTAGAAAAAAAAATTACAGCCTGGTGCGGTGGCTCATGCCTGTAATCCCAGCACTTTGGGAAGCCGAGGCGGGTGGATCACGAGGTCAGGAGTTCAAGACCAGCCTAGCCAAGATGGTGAAACCCCGTCTCTACTAAAACTACAAAAATTAGCCGGGCGTGGTGCCAGGTGTCTGTAATCCTGGCTACTCAGGAGGCTGAGGCAGGAGAATCACTTCAACCTGGTAGCAGGAATTGCAGTGAGCAGAGATCACATGCCACTGCATTCCAGCCTGAGTGACAGAGACTCTGCTTCAAAAAAAAAAAAAAATTACATATAGTAATTAAGCTACAATAGTTTTGCAATATCAAAAACTGTCTTTAGTATGACTTAAGATTTCAACAGCAAAAAAGATCATGTAATAAATCATAAAGATATTATCAATTTTATCACTATGATGCAAAAGTGCTATAATTAGACAAAAACTAAGATGTATTCCCAAAGGAAAAACACACCCAACATTAAACAATCATTATCTTACTATAATAATAGTAAGCCATCCCAAATGAATTCCGTAAAAACTGTTGCAGATAGTCACTAACCATAATCATTGGCATTTCTGTAAGATCATGAAAATATTATTCAATTCCAATTATGGAATAAGATTTTTTAAAAAATAAGTCAATCAACATTTAAGGCACTAAAAATGGCACACGTTATAAAATTTGGTTGTGACAATAGCAACATCTGTTGCTAAAAAATTAAACTATTGAGGTCAACATATGATTACTGTATGTCAGCATAAATCTTCAACAAAAATCTAGAGTTTTATACACTTCCACATATGTTCTCAGGAATATTAAAATTAATTTGCATTATAGGCCTAAAGAAGTATTTGACAATGAGTTTATTTCAAAGAATCTGTACATTCTTGAATTCAGAGGTAATGGCTCACAGATTCACTCCTCTTTGAGGTTCCTCTTCCCTTGTCTGACTCAACTGTTTTCTCAACTTATAGCAGATGAATATGGCAGCCTAGGCTGTGGGCAGTGGCTCACGAATGTAATCCCAGCACTTTGGGAGGCCAAGGCAGATGGATCACTTGAGGTCAGGAGTTCGAGACCAGCCTGGCCAACATGGTGAAAACCTGTCTCTATTTAAAAAAAAAAAAAAATGCTGGGCGCAGTGGCTCAAGCTTGTGATTCCAGCACTTTGGGAGGCCAAGGCAGGTAGATCACGAGGTCAGGCACTCAAGACCAACCTAGCCAAGATGGTAAAACCCCATCTCTACTAAAAATGCAAAAATTAGCCAGGTATGTTGGCGGATGCCTGTAATCCGGCAGAGATTGCCGTGAGCCGAGATCACATCACTGCACTCCAGCCTGGCCAACAGAGTGAGACTCCATGTCAAAAAAAAAAAAAAAAAAAAAAAATTTAGCCAGGTGTGGTAGCAGGTGCCTGCAATCCCAGCTACTTGGGAGGCTGAGGCAGGAGAATTGCTTGAGCCTGGGAGGCGAGGTTGCAGTGAGCCAAGATTGAGCCACTGCACTCCAGCCTAGGCAAGAGAGTGAGACTCGGTCAGACACACACACACAAAAACAATATTGCAGCCTATACTTCATCTATTAATACTATAACTGTTAGTAAAATAAACCTAATAGGGACCATGCTTAATTCCCAACTCATTAAACTTCTAAGTTGAGACTATCAGCTTTCTGAAGTTAGCCTATCAAGATGGCTTTCTGATCTTCAAAAAAGTTCCTAAAGAATCCCCAATGTAACCCTGTGGTTTCTGCAGGGAAAGCTCACCAACACTTTCTCGAATGCATTTTAAATTCTTCAAATTTAAGCATGTGGCTGGGCACAGTAGCTCATGTCTGTAGTCTCAGCACTTTGGAAGGCCATGGTTGGTGGATCACCAAAGGTCAGGAGTTCAAGACCAGCCTGGCTAACATGGCAAAACCCCATTCTACTAAAACTACAAAAAATTAGCCGGGCTTGCTGGCACATGCCTGTAATCCCAACTACTCAAAAGGCTAAGGCAAAAGAATCACTTGAGCCCAGGAGGCGGAGGTTGCAGTAAGCCGAGATCAGTGAACTTGATTAATAAAGCGAGACAAATGCATTCCACAAACACAAATAAACAAAGACAAATACAACAAAGAACTACAAACAGATGAGAACACTAGTTCTGGTTAGGGAAAGCCTAATGAGACAGGTAGAAGTCAGTAGGATTAGAAGTTGGCATCCATACAGACAGGCAAAGAAGGGGAAAGCAGTCCAAGTCAGGAGAAAGTATTTGCAACATGGGTCGCTGGGCTGGGAAAGGACAAAAGATTCCCGGTACCAGTTAATGGAAATCAATGGTAATAAACACATGTTCTAGGAAAGCCTATGTATCAATCCATGAGCAATATTAAAAAAAAAAAATCAACAAGATCTCTTCTTGACTAATGAGATGCTATCTAACCCTGGATTTATTATTTATTTTAATAAAATTCAATCATAGTTTATCAACCTCCAACATGAAACTCTATTCAGTAATAGTAATACTCTAATTCAGTAATACTGTATTACCTGAAACTATATATGTAGCTTATCTTTTTTTTTTGCCCCTCAACATACCAACCCACATCAAGGAGAAATAAAATCTGCCCTACAGATTCTGGAGTCAGACAGCCTGAGTTTAATCCTGGCTCCAAGATTTGGAGCATCCGCAGGTTAATTCTTTGTTCTTCCCCTTTCAATAAGATAGTACCACCAACTAAGTCAAGCTTGTACAACCTGAGACCTGTGGGAGACATGTGTTCCAGGATGGCTTTGAATGTGGCCCAGCACAAACTTCTAAACTTTCTTAAAACTTTATGAGATTTTTTTGGTGATTTGTTCATTTATTGGCCTATCTGCTATCACTAGTGTTATTATGTGTGGCCCAAGACAATTCTTCCAATGTGGCCCAGAGATATGCCTGAACTAAGTCATGGACATTGTACAGATTAAATAAGATAATCCATGTAAAGAGTTTCACACAATAATCGACGAATAAATGCCAGTCATTGATAGGACTGCAAAGTTATAAGCAACGCTAAGCATTAGAGATGAAAGAAATTGCCTTCTATTTTTTGTGAGCCTGTATAAATCATGTATAGCTCCTGACAGAATTAACATATCTCCTTCAGGAAAAGAAAAAGAATCATAACTGGATGCACAGATAACATTCCTGTGGTTGAAAGTAGACACACCATGGTTTGCTCCAAAATCAACCCAGAGAAAGCCCAAAATGAAAGAGACCTGGATTTGCAGTGAAATCATTAGTGCTCCACCCCCTCCCCATTTCTAGGCATTGACAAAACAGATAATCAAAGATTTCACAGACCTAGAACCTAAAACAAGTCACTAACAAACACTAACAAAAACAGCAAAAGCCTATCATGGAGTTTTCCTTGAGCAATACTATGTGCTAAGATCTAGCAATATTCAAAAAGCCTAAAACAGATCCTCGGCCATCAAAAGGTAGAAAGGCAGAGACTGTGCCCCTGTCAACTTCTTAAATTATCATGTTAATATTAAGCCTTTTACAACTCAAAATGATACTGCATAGCTGGAGCAAAAAGAGAGGCACAGATGTCAGCTCATGCATAAAAAATTAAGAAACAAACAATATTTTAAACTAAACTATGCTTTTAACTTAGTTTGAGAAACTCGTATTAGGAAAAAAGTCCCCAAGTATAACTAGAAGTCAGATCCATGTAAAAGTATACATGACTTCCTTTTTTAAGGTGACTCCCAGTTGCCGTGTCAGGCTACCATGAACACACAGCTTGTGAACTGAAATGCACCTAGCATTTCTTAACAGAATACCACGTCAAAAGATGCTTCTTTCCCTCTGGTGACGGAGAAGTTCACAGTCAATCATTCGTTTCTTCAACAGGACTGATTATACGGTTTTTTGTTTATTTTTAACTTTTTGGTAGAGATGAGGTCTTGCTATGTTTACCAGGCTAGTTTTCAATTCCTGGGCTCAAGTGATCCTCCCAAAGTGCTAGGATTACAGGTGTGAGCCATTGCACTTGGCCCTGACTACATGTTTTGAAAGAATATGCCTATCTTCACTACTTACAGCATCATTTTCCATCTCAGATTTTCTTAGACATTAATAGATTAGCTTGTGTGCAAAGTCACTGTGTTTTCCAAAATGTTCTATTATATTTATCCTAAACCATAAAGGAATAGCTCTTCCCCCAAGGACCACATTGCAAATACTTCCTCCTTTTGCAATTATCCTATAACAATGTCATGGTACAGATACAAAAGGGGTGTGTGTGTGTGTGTGTGTGTGTGTGTGTGTGTGTGTATAAATGACTTGGTGGATCTATTTTCTTGTATAGATATTTTCCATCTATTTTGATATATGGTGAAAAAAAGCTAACTTTTCTAGGTGAATGGGCAATTGTTATAAACATTAAGTAAATTATCCTTTTAAAGCTACTTATCTGAAGTACCATCTTTAACATACATACACATACCTATTGATATCATGTCTGTTTCTATAACCCCTAATCTGTTTCAATAATCTATTTGTTTACCCCCATAGCAATGCCACGCTGTTTTAGGTATTGTAGCTTTACATTATACTTTGCCATAATTATTGTCTTTTCAAAGAGTAGTATAAATGGCTATTGTTCCCCATTTTATTATTTAGAATCAAATTGTCCTATTTCCCCTTGCTTAATCTACCCCCAACACAAATATCAATGTGATTTTGATGAGATATAATGGCCCTATTTGTTTCATAAACCAAAAATTAAAGCTAGGAATTGTCTACAACACATACTTATTAATGTGGAATATTCTCAAGGTTGTTTACTGATTTTTCCCTCAAGATGTAATTTGCCATTTGTTTTTAGAATTGTGGAATATTTAGGAGGATCACTTGAGCTCAGGAGGTCAAGGCTGCAGTAAGATGTGAAATACTATACAAAAAAAGAAGGAATATTTGAAAAACAACATTTTCTTTATTAATTCAAAGTTATCTGTTTATAAAGCTGTACAGAAAATAAAACCTGTTTATTATGTTATTTAAATTATTTATATTCTTACTTTTTTAGTCAACAATGTAACAATTTTTGGAAGAAAATATACTGATATTACCTACTATGGATATGACTTTGCTAAATTTTCTATTTACAACAATTTGAGAATGAATGTTTTTGTGCTATGTCATTTGACGTGAAAAAGAAAAAAGATTCTGGTTGTTAGAATTTCTATCACGTCAATATAAAATGCCCTTTTTACTCCCATGTAGCATGATAGAGTGATCTTTCCTTTTATTGTGTTAGTTTTGCCTGCTGGAACTAAGCTTACTCTTTTATCCCCAGTCTGTCTCAGGACTTGTCTTCTAAACAGGATGCAACTATGTTTGCATTTTAATGTGAGCTGTGAGTCCTTAACTTTTATTAAGAGAAATTCTCCCTTTTACAGTTATTCTAACAACCATGCTTAGCCTAATAATGACGCATCCCTTTAATTTTCCTGTGTATACTTATTTATTGTTTTCTCTTAGCCCTCTCTTTTTTTCTATGACTGAATCAAGTTTAACTTTTCTTTGCATTTTGTGGCCACTTATAATTTAGCATTTCAAAACTCATTAAATACTTTGCATATTTGTCAAACAACTAAGCTTTGGTCCTTATTATGCAAGTGAATAGGAAATTACTCTAATGTCTCTTTCTTTTTTGTATCTGTCTGACCAAAAAATATCCAAAATATACTCCACTTGGGGTGGTAACAATAAGTCACCATAAAATAAGACCACTTTGGCATTTAAAAAACCCATGTATTAACTATTATGAGCCAGGAAAAGGCAGGACAAGTAACTTCATATTAAATTAGTAAGAAGTTAGTTCAATGTATCTTTCCAACATCTCTGCATCCTTCAAAAGACAAAGCTCTTACCGTTTCTTTTGGAATCTGCATCTGGCTTGGCTCTGCATTCTAGAAGAATTGAAGAAAAACATAAATACAGACTGACCAAAGCCATCTTCAACACACAGGGACACAATGATTTAAAGAAATTTTGTTGATTCTTAAAATCCACAAAATATATAAAGGGTAATTATATGATGGCTGATGTAATACTCTGTCTTCTAACCTTTTGCTGATGTGTGTGTTTATGCGTGTGTTCTAAGAAATTTTTCTAGACATACATTTTTACTTGCTTATTCACAGTACATCATGAATTTATTCTTTGGAGGAAAACAAGTCTCACCAAACTGCTTTCCTAATCATGAAACTGTTTCTAATTTTGCTTTTAAAATTCCCAATCAAATCAAAGTTTTAAGGTATAGAATCATTTGATAGCTAGACCAGATAATAACAGTTTGAACCACAGTCTGAACCACAGCTTTATTCTTTAAAATGTTGCACAGAGAATGTGACTTTTTTTCATATAATGTAGACTTGCCTTAATTATCTAGGAATTTACAAGGATGATTTATCTTAAAAAGGCACAGATTGATAAAAAAAAAAACTTAGATTTAGACACACAGAATTTAAACACAGACACCTCAAACAGAGGCAAGTAGTTACGTCTACCGGATTCAAAGATTATTTTTAAATGCCCCCTCCCTTTAAGTTTTCAGGATCTTATTCTTTTAAATTTTGAAAAAGCAGCTGCAACACGCATAATAGACTGACGGCCTACTGGCATACTCCTTAATGAAAAGCTCACAAGCAATAAATTACATAACCAAGAAAAAAAAAAAAGTAGGTACCAGAAGGGAAAAACAGAAGCCTGGAAGATCAAAATTGGACAAGAAGAACCTGAATAACCTTAAGCTGGCTATATGTTGGCACTAACTCTGCAAAAGACTGCTTAAGAGCAGTGTCTAGGCTTTGGCAATCTAATAATGCTAACTAGTGCACTCCGAGACACTAAGGAAGAATTAAAGCTTCAGCAAATCACATGGAAAGCTAGCTGTTTTTTTTTTTAAGTGCTCATTTACAATTTAATAGAGACATCTCCAGATTTAGGATCAGGTGGCATTTTAAGCACAAAATTGGATAACAGTGGGGGGAGAACGAAAAACTGAATTTAAATTGAGAAATAATGCATTAAACATTTTTAAATATAAAGAAGTTTTCATAATTTATTCAAAATCTACTTAAAACAAAAGTGTTCACTTTTCAACCCTATCACAGTCTGAAATTTCCACAAAATCCACATTAAGTTTTAAGACCTGTGTATAACCAGGGAATGAGATATTCAGGACTAAAATTTATATTCATTTATAATTAATATTTACAGAAATATATAGTTTATATAGAGAATAAAAATATTTTATGTATAATAAAATATAAATTTTATCATAACACATCCATACCTGAAGACACAACTTAAAGAGAATTAGACTATATGACAAATTTGGAAACCTCATTCCTAAAACCTTGTCACTCTAGATTATACAAATTCATTTTTGTTTAGAGCTAAAAGCTAGCTGAAAATAACGTATTTCAAAATGATCCAAGTAGAATCTGTTTTTGCAATATTTAAAATACCCCTTGTACTTGAAATAAAACAATTTCCTTATCACATCAAAAGACAAAGGCAACTCCTCCAATTATGTCATTTTTATATAGCAATGAAACCTAGCACTTTTTACAGAAAAACACTCAGAACTATGTAAATTTAAGACAATTATTTCATTCACACCAATATCACGTAAATGCTCAGATGTATTAATGTATGCATGAAAAGTGAAGGAGACAGGTTGCAAAGGTTATAAATGCCTTTTCATTTCCTTATGTATTCCTGAATAATATGACCTATATTTGTAATTAATAGCCATGAGGCTTATTGCCACTTAGATCTTTTTATTTTTTATAATAATTTTTTTAAAGGTATTCCTTAACAGTAAGCAAGCAAGCATCTATTTGGCTTAGTGACATGTACTATGAAAATGCGAAATATGAAAATTTGTCATATGCAGTGTGGAAGATGGCAAGCTTTCAGCGACAGTCTGTGGAGTGACAGTTCTGAAATAATCAGCGTCTCTGTACTCAGTCAGTCCATCTGAGGGTGTACAGTGATGAACATTTGATGCCCTCGAAAATATCCCTACAGTTTGATGTTTAAATATCTCTCCATTCATTACTGTGGATATCCATTTCTGAAACTAAGGTAGAATTAGAGAAAAGAATGTTTGTATTCAATGACGGCTGAAAGAAATATAAGATATAAAAACTCCTTGGAAAATGTCTCAATAAACATTTGCCATCAGGTAACTAATTCAGACCCCTGGCTGCTGCACATCAGAAATCTTTCATCTACTCTAAATTTACACACCAGTTCCCTTGGGTGGAAGGCGTCTTCCTGGCGAAAGACCAGAAGGCTCACAGTTCCTTCCATCTTGGTGCTTCTCAACAGGGAAACAACTTCCTCTTGGGATTTGCCTGCTAAATCTACTCCATTTACCTAAAACAAAACAAAAAAAAAAGTTTTCGGCTATAATCCTGTGCAAACAAGTAACAGAAACACACAGACACACACACACACACACACA
>CAUYLG010033253.1:0-57836 GCA_963573385.1 Cacajao melanocephalus | reverse complement strand
GGATGAACCTGGAAACCATCATTCTCAGCAAACTGACACAAGAACAGAAAATCAAACACTGCATGTTCTCACTCATAGGTGGGTGTTGAACAATGAGAACACATGGACACAGGGAGGGGAGCATCACACACTGGGGTCTGTCAGGGGGAAATAGGGGAGGGACAGCGGGGGGTGGGGAGTTGGGGAGAGATAGCATGGGGAGAAATGTCAGATAAAGGTGATGGGGAGGAAGGCAGCAAATCACACTGCCATGTGTGTACCTATGCAACAGTCTTGCATGTTCTTCACATGTACCCCAAAACCTAAAATGCAATTTAAAAAAAAAGGAAAAGAAAAAGACAGAGGTCATCATGCCAATGGTTTGCCGGTGACTCTCAAGTCTGTATCTCCGGCTCATCCTTCTCCTCCAAATAAGTATACCAAATTCCACTTTGATGTTTCAAGAGCCCCACAAACTATGTTCAAAACTGAATGAATTACATTTGACCCCACCACTCCTCCTTCTGCATTCCAAATACTGGTGAGTAGTCACGTTACCCAAGATTGAAGGCTAAGAGTTTTCTGGAACTTTACCTTCTCTTTTCCTCCTCAATTATTTGTTAACCAAGTCCTTTTCTCGCTATGCCCACAACAAATAGTTCAGCTCTCACCTAGATTTCTTCAGAATTCTTCTAATTCATTTCCTTGCCTCCAGTTTTGCCCTCTTTCTAGCTATCCTCCTCAGAACTGACATCATGATACCTTTAAGGCTCTAAACTGTCTGTGCCATTTTCCAAATTAAAGTGGCTTAAACCTCAGTTCTCCTAGCATGGCATATGTCAGGTTCATGACTACACCAAATGTCACACTCAGGGTCAGGTTCCAAGCTGAGGTCCGAGGGGAGTGGGTGGGTGGCAGATAGCTGAAAGAACACTTAGGGGGCCATACGCACGTGGCATGTAGTTTGTAGTTTTCAGCAGCTCTCTCCCCTGCTTCTCTCCCCTGCTTCCTCCCCTGCCTGTAATCCATGCTCTCTCTTCCAGGAAGTCCATACCCTCTCCTACAGTTTATCTGACAAACTTAGCCTAAAATTCATCTCAGGTATCACCTCATCAATCATTCTAGAAAAGCTTCAGATCTATGTAGAATGACTGCTTCCTCCTTTCTGCCTCTTCCAGATCTAGTATATAATTTCCTAGTACTACACCTGAGATACCTCATTACGCTAGTTAAGTTGGTTGTCTTCCCTCATTAAACCTGTGGGGACCGCTGACTTTTTAATAATGGTGATAAAATCTATGTACCTCTTCCCAGAAACATTACATAAGCAAAATATTTTCATAAAATTC
The DNA here is from genome assembly GCA_963573385.1 of Cacajao melanocephalus. Classification (NCBI taxonomy): domain Eukaryota; kingdom Metazoa; phylum Chordata; class Mammalia; order Primates; family Pitheciidae; genus Cacajao; species Cacajao melanocephalus. The sequence continues at coordinate 56,508 of CAUYLG010033253.1, read as the reverse complement.
CAGTGGCTTCATAGTTTTCCTGAGAAACTATCAATGGCTTCCAGCATGAGAATTCAGCATTAAGGACTCTTGTTTTAGACCATGGGTCAGAGAACTTTCTTTAAAAAGGGCCAGATAATATACATTTTAAGCTTTTCAGGGCATTGGACTATTCAACTCTGCTGCTGTAGCTTGAAAGCAGTCATAGACAGTATGTGAACAATGGGCATGGGTGCATTTCAATAAAACACTGACCAAAACAGGATGCAGGCTGGATTTGGTCCACTGGCTGTAGTTTGCCAACCCTCTTGATCATAATTTCTTTGAGGATAAATATACTTGTTTCCATATTCTCAGCCTAGTACAATGCATGGTACATAAAAGACACTCAAAAGATGTCTGGTAAATGAGAAAATTCAGTAATTCATTAAAAAGTAATGAAATAAGATGTTTCCGAAAAGGATAATCTTGAAAATTCAGTAATTCATTAAAAAGTAATGAAATAAGATGTTTCAGAAAAGGAGAAACTAAGGCAATAGCCATGGGGATGGAAAGAGTGAGACTTGGATACCCACCGATTATAGGAGGTACGTGACAAGTATAGGAAACACTTCTGGCTGAAATGATTTATAATGTATCAATTAATTACAGAACAAAGATGTCTAGGACTAGTGTCAAATTAGCAAATATTCAACAAGCACTTGCTTATTTCTTCTTGGATTATCTGCTTTAGCAATACACTTTTAAATCTTGCTGTTTTCCTCTGCTAAGTACTCAAGAAATAGAAACACATTTTGTTAGCCCTTGATTTAGCCTTATTTAGCGTACAAAAATTTCTGGCAACAAAAACAATCCTGCGGATAGAAGCATGACACATTTTTTTAAATGACCCTGTTTTAGATTGCACTGTACCCCTTCCCCTTCATTCTCACAGTGTGGTCCCTGGACAGCAACATCAGTATCACCTGTGCATTTGGTAGAAAAGTACATTACTGGTTCCCTTGACTGGACCTACTTAACCAGGAGCCCAGAAGTCTGTGTTTTAACAAGACCTCAGGTTTTCCAGATTCCCTGTGAAGCTTGACAACAACCTCTTCAGGGTTAGTGATGAGTCCCAGCTATAGCTAGTCTCAGAGTTCCCTACCAGCCTTCTTTATTCCCATGATCAGATATAATCATGGGCACATTGGCTCAAGAGAGGCATCATTAAAACACTCACTGTTGAAATTTCTTTTTAATTTCTAGAAGTTTCTTCAGAACCTAACTGAGGCTGAGAAGTATTTTATTGGCTTAATGTACCATCGTGAAGAGAAAAAGTGGCGTTGGATCAACAACTCTGTGTTCAATGGCAAGTACGTGAACATCCCACAGTTTCCTGGGAAATCTTGGTTTGCCTCAAAAGACCAAACCTGAGATTGATGGGTTCACGCTGGAATAGCTCGAATGCTGACACTTGACTCTGTTCTGCTCTTCTCCTTTCTTCCAGCCCATCTATCCCCTGAGACACATCTTTATAAACTTTTTATTATGAGAGAGATCAAATTTTCATAAGGAGAGAGTATTCATATAGCAAATTATTTTGTTCAAATCAAGATCCAAACAAATCTACATACATAGTGTTTGTTTTATGTATCTGTAGCTCTCTATAGATGCTAGTTTCTATAGCACTGAGCATTTCTGACTGATCAAAAGGGCTTAATGTGTTGACTTCAAACAGACTAGATATGAGTCTAGACTGGATGCTAGCTATCTCCAGGAGACAGGGTCAGTTTTACGGAGGCAACTCAGTTGGTATAGAGATGAGATCCGTATCTATAATACCTAGCATTTCTCGTTGATCAAAAGAGCTTAGTCTTTTAACCCATGGAAATTATATACTAGATTTTATTGCAAAGTACCTCCAAGTTTCCCCAGATGTGCCTTCTTTATCTAAAGAAAGATTATTATAAGCAACTTAAAGCTATGAACTTCTGATTCTCAAGGGCTATCTCCTGTGACTTGTTCCATGGAGATAAGTGTTGGTGAGAACACCAATAATCTCCCCAGTGTTTATATGAAAGTAGTGATTCAGACAGAGTCAGGTCAGTCCCTCAGCCTGTAACTGGGCTTCCCGACAGAGGGGAGGAAATTAATATTTATTCAGTGTCTGCTAATGCCAGCACTATGCTAAACACTTTGCATATGTTGTTTCCTGAAATATTCCCCATAATGCTACAGGAAAAGCCTTTATCACTCCCCATTTCACAGACAGTTGAATTGAGGACAAGAAAAGCTTAGAAGTGTGTTAAATATCCAAAGCAGGGGCCAGATGTGGTGGCTCACGCCTGTAATCCCAGCACTTTTGGAGGCCAAGCGAGGTGGATCATGAGGTCAGGAGTTCGAGACCAGCCCAACCAATATGGCGAAACCTCATCTCTGCTAAAAATACAAAAAAAAATTAGCCAGGTGTGGTGGTGCATGCCTGTAGTCCCAGCTACTTGGGAGTCTGAGGCAGAAGAATTGCTTGAACCCTGGAGTCAGAGGTTGCAATGAGCCGAGATTGCGCCACTGCACTCCAGCCTGGGTGACAGAGTGAGACTTGATCTCAAAAAAAAAATATATATATATATATATATATATATCACAAAGCTAGTCCAAAACTCATGACCTTTCTGTGAAACCAGAGTCTTTTCAGTCAGACTGAAACAAACTGAATGACAGAAAAAGAGGTGGGAGAACCAACACATATCTCCACCAAGTTTTTCTGAAGCCACTACGGTCAGGAAAGGGGTGCACAACCTCTCTCCTTTTTCTTTCTGTCCTCCCGCTGTGAACACACATACTGTCCTCAACAATACTTTTGGAAGAAGAGACCGCCCATGAGATGCTTCTAACCAAACACCAGAGTGAGTTGATCCAAGACTTTGTCAAGCCATACAAGCTCACGGGAGAGCTGACAGGAAAGGGTCAGTTTAGAGCTGCTTTTGGGGAACTGGATTAGGAGAGGGATTTGAGCTATAAAGGAGGCTGCCCAGGTAGAGGCATGTGTGGGCCCCATAGTCTGCTGGCCTTCCAGGCAAAACTGCAAGACTCTTACTCTGGAATCAGGAAGAGGCTGGGCTAAAAAGATGGGCCATCATCATCCTTTATTTTTTTTTTCTCTCATTTAGTGTTACCAATCAGAATCAGAATTTCAACTGTGTGACCATTGGGCTCACCAAGACACTTGATGCTGCATCATGTGACATCAGCTACCGCAGGATCTGTGAGAAGAATGCCAAATGATCACAGTTCACTGTGACAACAACCATACTTGCAAATCTTTCTGAATCCATGCAGGTCGTCTGGCCAATGATTCTTTTACCTATCTGTCTACCAGTAATGGTCCTTGCCCATTTGGGAAACCAAGTTTCTTTCTTCTGCACTGGGGGACTGGATGCTAGCCATCCTCAGGACACAGGATCAGTTTTATGGAGACAACTCAGTTGGTACAGAGATGAGGTCTGTTTCTGTAGCACTGAGCATTTCTGACTGATCAAAAGGGCCTAGTCTATTGGCAGAGTTTATTTTAGCCTCAGAGGACATACCATACTACCAGGGAGTGACTGTAGACTGAGGAATTGTAAACATTATTTAGTGAGTAGCATGGTGGAAGAGGGATAAACATAGCTCCTGTGACCTCCTCTGTTCTCAAGGGAACCCCAATCACATGCCCCTTCCAACTCCACAAGCTGGGGTAGTAGCTCTCCTCAGTCTGAACTAAGGCTGCGCCGTGGGGAGGGCTCCTAGTGCTGAGCTTGGAGCACAGACAGAGGCACTGTTTATGGGAATGGAGAGAGGTCTGGGCAGGATAGGAACCTTCTTGGAGACCCCTTTGAAGAAATCCAGACAGCCAAGGAAACCAAACACACTAGATTTCTGTTCTTCAGCAAAGCCCTGAAGAGACACTCAAGCTAAAAATTCGCTTGTCGTATTTCTGAAATCCCATCATAACATATGTAATTCCTTTGCAACCAAAATTTAGGGAAGCAGACTTCATTTGCTCTGAAGGTTTTGAGTACCTGGCTATATTTGTTGAGTATATTTTAAGAATTTTGGATAGACTCTTGGCCAGTAATAATCACAATATATTTGTGCCTTCAGTTCTAGAGAGAGCCTGATACCAGGCACAGCCTACTGACCCCAAGGAGCCTGGCACTGGTTGGCATCACATTGATCTAGAACTGGTCCAGCTGACAAAGCCGTAGAAAAAGAGGAGGGCTGCTCAGGAAAGCATTGGCTGGGGGCAAGGAGCAAGCACATAGTAGAAAGGGAACATCAGGGTCAAATAGAAATCACCTGAGACAAGAAGCGAGTTCATCTGGCAACACGGGAAGAAAGGCAAGAAAGAGGAAGAAAAGTATTGTAGTACCCTGACTGTGCTCTGCACTCACAAGACATCAGCTACATACCCTGCTCGGTGCATGAGAAACAGAAAAGAGATGCCTTGTGTGTTCTGGGTAACAGTAATTAAACCATAAGGAAGACCATGTATAAAACTGAAGGAAATAACAGTCACCTAAATATAGTGCTTACCATTTTGTGTCTAATAACAATGAACCACAGTAATTATTGTACATATCATTATATGCATACCAAACTAAATTGTTGTAAATTATGTTTTTTATTACAACACTAAGTTCTGTTTCTGTATTCCTAGGTTTCATCATTTTTGGCTCCTTAGCATGGCCACTTACAGTTTTTTTAAATAATACATCTGATGTCAGAACTTGCTTGAAGGGAGTTACCGGGAATAATTTGTGTTTGAGATGGGTTGGATATTGTAATTATATTAGTAGCTGGTGGAGATACAAGTTCTCTGACTGTGTTGGTAAAGAATAAGTGCTACGGTTGGGAAGGAATAACATGAGGAGAAATGCCAGATACAGGTGATGGGGGGATGGAGGCAGCAAACCACATTGCCATGTTTGTACCTATGCAAAAATCCTGCATGATCTGCACATGTACCCCAGAACCTAAAGTACAATAATGAAAAAAAAAAAAAAGAATAAGTGCTACAATGAGAAGGGAAGAAAGGCTGAGTCTAGATGGAGAAAAGAATCAACAGCACTCTAGCCAAAGGCAAGCCCTAGAACTCAGACAACAGAAAGGAAATCCTAATCCTTCTGTTCTGAGAAGAGAGAACTATAGTTGCTTCACTTCCTATTTCATGACAGAATAACTGCAAACTTTTAAGATCAGGAAATGTAGACATCTAGTGATGTCTTTAGTAGACAGCTTAAATTTCCCCCAAGATAAGGAGATATTTCTGTGCAGGTTCTAATAGGAGCCCAGTAGCCTGGGGTGAGGGTGGGGAGTAGGTAGGAAATATGTGGGCTTTGGTTTAAGTTCATCACTGGGGGAGTTGCTGGATCCTTGGAAGCTTAGGTAAATGTGATTTTTATTAGACAGCAGTGGCATGCTTTAAAAAAAAAGTAACGAAAATTTAGCAAACCATTGAATTTGAGTTTTGACTTTGCTTCTAATATGCTGTTTGAATCCTTACAGTGTTCTTACCCTTTCTTTGTCTTAGTTTCCTTACTGATAAAATAGAGTAATGCCTATCTCAAAAAATTCTTGCACATATTAAATAACATTCCTCTATGTATCTCAATGGCATTAGACATTAGGAGAAACATTTTGTGGAGGATTTGAAGTTGAGATCTTCATCCAAGAAGTAGTTTTTCAGTTTGCTAAGCTTAATGTAGGCAAGCCACTTAATTTTTCAGAATTTGTTTACTTATTTATAATATGGGAATAAAAATATGTTCAAGTCAGAGAAGGGTGCTTTAAAAATATTGTGGCCAAGTCACATGGAGATCAAAGGCACACTTTTCATGACTTCAAATGTGGCCCAGCCTAGGTCAGCCAACCCCCATCCAACCCTTAGACTCATGAACAAATCCACCTGAGATCAGCTGAGCCACCCTGTATCAGCTGAAACTTTAAGCATGAAAATAAGAGCTTGTAGCTGTGTACCACTGGAGTTTTCTGGTTATCTCCTGCATAGCTAAATCTAACTGATGCAATCTCCATCTGGCCTCCCTGCAACTCCCTTTATTGTTCTTTAGAGTACTGTCCATCCAGCAACCAGGATGATCTTGTTACAACATTACACAGATTCTGTCACTTTTCTTCAGCCCCCCCCCCCCGTGATGGTTTTCCAATGTGCTTCTGGAAAGAGCTAACATCTTTAGAAGGCTCACAAGGCTCTACGATTGCACTTGCTGTTACTTTCTCCCTTGCACCCTCCATCTCAGCGTCTTTGCTACACCTTCTCTAGGATCTCCCACTTATTACTCACTATGCCTGGAATATTCTTTAACAGGTTTCCAAATGTATCACCACTTTACGTTTCTCAATCCCTCCTTGAAAACGTTATTTGAAATTTCAGCACTCCCCTAAGAGATATTCCCTTTCATTCCTGTTTCACTTTTCTTCATAATACTTCTTCAACATCTAATATACTATTTTCAATAGCTTTGTTGAAATAGAATTCACATCCCATAAAATTAATTCATTGAAAATGTACAGTTCGGTGGTTTTTGGTATATTCATAGATATTTACAACCATCACCTCAAAAAGAAAGCCTGCATCCCTTAGCTATCACTATCCCATGTCTGCATTCCTCTCCGCCCTAAGCAACCACTAGTCTCCTTTCTAGACTATATAGATACTCTATCTCTGACATTCATTTTTTTCAAAGTTAAATTGTGAAATCATCATATCTTAAGAAAGGCAGATGACAGCCAGACATGTCTTTAAAATACTAAAGTGAATTTCAAGTAACAACCATATTTAAAAACTGAAGCTGTAATTTAAAAGTCTTTTGTTGCACCCAAATTATTTGGTAATGGTAATAATTATGATGCACGTCAAAGATTAGCAAGTTTTTTTCAGATTATTCTAGAATCCATACTAAGTGCTTTACCATGTAAAATGCCTCAGAGCAGGGCTAATTCCTGAATAGATGACAGAAGTGTTTCACCCTATCACAAAGGACCTCTATGACTTTATCATTCCGGAGGGTGAAGATAAAAGGATTGAGGAAAGGAGTTACTACTGGAACCATCAGGGAAATGACCTGATTGTAATCAGCTGCCTGTGTTTGCTCAGGTTTCACGTAGAGAAACAAGCAGCTGCTGTAGCCGATCACAACACAGGTGAAGTGGGAGGCACAAGTGGAGGAGGCTTTCCTCCGGCCAGAGGCTGACGGGATCTTGAGGATGGTGGAGATGATGTAGGTGTAGGAGACAATTGTAAGGATCAAAGAAGCAAAGAGAACAAAAACAGCCATTACGAAGAGGATAAACTCTGTGAAAAGAGTATTATTGCAGGATAGTTTGAGCAATTGCCGTCGGTGACAGAAAAAATTGTTCACCACATTTGATTTGCAGTAAGTAAGCTGAAACGTGGCATAGACTGGCCAGATTTGAAAAAGGAACCCAAAAACCCATGACACAAGAACCACAATGTTGCAGGTGCATCTGTTCACAATGATGTTGTACCTCAAAGGGTTACACACAGCCACACAGCGGTCCACAGCCATTGCTCCAAGTAATGCAAACTCCGTTGTCCCCACAGCAAGGTACAGGAAGAGCTGGACAACACAGGCAGACAGAGATATTGCCTGCATTCCAGGCAGCAGCAATCCCCAACGCATCGCAGGGATGATTATGGTTGTGACCAGAATCTCCAGGACAGAGAGGTGGCCAAGGAAGAAATACATGGGGGACTGCAGACGTTTATCCACACAGACAATCACGATGATGACCATGTTTCCCGTTAATGTCACCAAGTAGAAAAAGAAGAATATAGCAAAAAGGATATGATGTAGTTCTTCAGAGCCAGGGAAGCCAAGGAGATAAAATTCAGTGGCACTAGAGAAATTCATCAACATTTAGTCCTAAGCCCTTGCTCCTTGTGAAATCCAGAGAGCAAAAGAGAGAGAACACTGCTTCTCATCCTAAAATGATTAAAGACATTTCAGGTTGAAAAGACATTCCTCTCCTGCTCCTCAACTCCATAACCTGACTCTACTATTTTCTACACAAGGTTGATGTCAAATGCTTTAAGAATATATATCTTCTGAAGATAAATGTATATGTTCAAGAAGATGAAATCCAGTCATGAATGCCAAGTGATAAACATGAAAACCCGCCCACCCTGGCATGCACCCTTTCTCAATACACTGGACATCCTGCCTCCAACTCTGCTGTCATCAGCCACCTGTCTACTGCCATGATCACAACCTGTTCACTTATACCAATGCTTCAATCATCTTGGACGGAGCTAAATTGTCTTCTCAGCCTATTATGTCTCCATCTTGCAAATCCTAATGCATCTAAACAATTATAAGAAAGTATTTATAGCCAATCTCATACAAGCATGGATTACTTTTGTCTTCTGTATCCTCTAAACATAGGCTCTATTTGCATTATGTTCATTTAAACGTTTTCACCTGAGTTACATTTACCATTTTGGGGGGTGATGTTGGAAAGTGAGGTCTATCCAGGGCATTGTCAAAAGGCAAGAGCCATTTTAAGACAAAGTATTGAATCTTTCCCTGACTTCTGGGGTATTGGCTCCCTTAAGTGGATTACCTACTTCTCCTTCCTTATTTTTATAATGAAAACCATCCCCACCTCTTATCTAAGTGAATGTGTCTCCCACACACAGGCAGAGTCTGGCCAATTCCCAGTTAACAATTTCTAGCTCTCAGATTTTGATTCCTCTTGTCACCAGATGGCAAAGAGGAGGAGGAGAAGTCCAGGAGTGAAGAGGCTGGAAGTTTAATCCTCAACTCCCAACACAGCCTCCTCCTAGGGCCGGGACACAAGAAAACAGCTGTGGGGTAGAGGTAACATATCCTCTGTGTTGCCCAGTTCTCAGCACCCGTTTCAACAGGGAGACAAGACCTCCCAATGGGAAGTCCGTGCCTGCATCCAACTTACCATGTCTCAGTCTGTTAGAGCAGCTTGGAAGTTCCACAAAGATATGCTCCTCTGTGACTGCCTATTTTCTCCAGCGTCCTGGGGTAATGAAAAGTGTCAGAAGACACCAAAATGGATCACTCTGAACTCCTTAGAATGTCTGGACTCCTTCCCTTATCACATTCAGTTATTTGCTCAAATGTTTCCTCTTCATAGGCCCCTTCCCACTCAGCTCCTCTAAAACAATATAGGCATACCTTTCCTCTCAAACCTGTGTTACGCTATATTTTTCTTACTAATTGTCCTCACCAATATTTCCAATCACATGATACTATTACTTCTTTATTAATTTATCATCAAAATCCTATATTTAATTAAATACTTCATAGGTGGATCATTTCTCTTCCTTGTTCATTTTCTCTCTCTAATATTACCAGTGCCAAGAACAGAGTCTGACACTAGAACAGAATATGCACTCTATATTTTAAATGAATATATCAGTGAATAGATTAAAAGAAATCAGTGAATGAACAAGGACTATAAGCCTGACTCTCCTTCTCTCCATTCATTCTTCTCTGAAGCAACATAAAGTCAACCTGCGATCCCTCTCCCTGGAGCTCCCCACCAATGTGGCAGGTAGATACATGGAAGGAATGGGAAGAAATGAGAGAGCAGGGACTTGGGTAGTGGTAAAGCACTGTGCCTCTCACCAGTACAGGGCAGAGAAGAAATGATTCTGCACCCTGCTCTGGAGGGAGGCTTTGCTGTAGAGCTCATCCTCTGTGCAACCCCCCATCCAGGCTTCAGGCTCCAGGTATCCTTGTTCTAGGAGGCAGCGAAGCCTTGGTCCTCCCATCATGATGCTCTCCTACTCTCTACTTCACAGAGAGGAACCTCCTCTGGAAGACACTCACCTCTGGAGAAGCAGCCTGGACTGGAAAGTTCTACTGCTCCCCAGGGACCAGCCCAGGCTACCTCCCGCCCAGCTAGTGCTGAGCTATGCTCAGGAGACAGGGACAGCCACTTCTGCCTCTGTTCAGAGTGAAGGACACTGTCCTTGCACAGAAGCTTAGGTAAAAGTCCAGAAATACGAGTGCTGAGGAGAGAGTCCAACTGTCTCTATCTCTCTCCTTCTCTTTGTTTCCTTCTCTTACTCCCTTGTCTGTCTCCAAGGATAATTATTCACTGAGGAACAAGTTGTATAAGTTCAGAGACACACCAGGGATGCTGTCAAGGAAAAGCTGCCAAAAACATTCACCCTTCCCTCCTGAGGTTAATCAAGTTTTAGAACACCGAAAAGTTGTCTAATGGGCAAACTTGAAATCTCCCTCGTCAGGAACCTCTCAACACTCTTCAGGCTCCAAGCTATCACTATACAACCCAGGCTGTGAATGGTTAGCCCCTTGAGCTGCTCCGTGCCTCTCCCTGATTCCACATGGCCCTATGGAGCCTAAGCTCTCTACCTGCCGTGATGGCACTGCTAGTGGCTCCAAGGCACACAGCAAAATTCTAGAGGCCACCAAATGGAATTTTATCAAACATTTTCTCTTCATTTCCAAGTATTATGAAGAACATCTTTCCAGATGATCTCTGCATTCCTTCTATCAGAAACCCTCTGCCTATGGGAACCTTGGTGGGTAATAGGATCTGCCACTTGCTCCAACCTCATGGACTGTTAATGCTACAGCCCATTCCAATGTCTGCAACATGCAGGCATTCCAACTGTGGCTTCTTGGTCATGGGAACTGTGCTGACAACTGCCCAGGTGGCTGTGCTGAGTCACGTTATGACAGGTAGAGAAATGTGAAGGATGGGTGCTGAGAAATGAAGAAGTCCGAGGAGGATGGAACCTCTGAGAGAGCGAGTTATAGAACCAAATTCCCTAAGTCAAGGAATGGTTCAGTTTCTCCAGACATATTTCCAGGGTTATTAACTATACATTGGCAGAGTGGAAAATGGAACAGTAGGAAGGAATGTAAAATAATAAAACCCCCTGGGAAAATGTTCGCTTCTTATTAACTTAAATATACATCTACTCTGTTACCCAGCAATTCTACTTGTAGGTAGTTGCCTAATACAAATGAAAACATGTTCTTACAAATATTTGTTATCATGTTCATTATATATTTATTATAGCTAATAATGACAAAAAATAAATACCCATCAACAAGATAATATTCATATGAGGAGATGCTATTCAGCAACGATTCACTACATGCTAATTCAGTGATCCCAGAGACTTTATAAGACATAACTAATCCAAATAAGGAGAGTCAACTACATGTTTATATAAGGGAATAATGGTCAGGAAAACAGTAACAAAGTACTGATGTATACAACATAAACAAATTTCAAATACATTACACTACATAAAATGATCTGACATCAAAATATGCTTACTATATGGTCCTAACATAACATGCTCTAGAATGAACAAAATCCATAAAAGAAACCCCACAAGGATTGCCTTTGTTCTGGGAGGAAACTGACTGTGAAAGATTATGAGATTATTCTTGGCGATATTATCCCTTTTTAAATTGCTGAAATATATTTGGCCTAATAAATACATTAGGCCTCTATGTTAATGAGAGATACCGGTCTGTGGTTTGCCTTTCCTGTAAGGTCCTCGTCAGGTTTAAGTTATCATAAATTAATGAAAAAATAAGCCCTCTTTTTCTATTTTATGGAAAAAAATTGTATTATTTTCTCCTAAATTGTTTGGCAAAAGTCATCATTGAGTACACTTAGGCCAGGAGTTTCATTTGTGAGAAAGTTTTTAATTACAGGTTGAATGTATTTAATAGCTACGTGACTATTCAGAATTTCTACTTCAGTTTGTGTCCATTTTGAAAAATCGTGTTCAAGTGAATTGCTTAGTTCATCTAAACTGTTGGATTTATTGGCATGAAGTTGCTCATATTCACTTTCACGCTTTCAGGGTTCACTGTCTCCATCATGATATCCCTTGTTTTCATTTCTGATATTGGTACTTTGTGTGCTTTTGTTTCCTTGATTATTCTTGCTAGGAATTTATTCATTTTATTAATTTTTTTCAGAGACATTACTTGGGTTTTGTTGAGTTTTTCTATTTCTTTTCTGGTTTATGTTTTAAGTTCACAAGGCAGTTTTTCCTGTGTATGTCTTCAAGTGGCTTTTTATAAGAACATCAGTCATATACTTAGGAGTCCACCCTACTCCATTATGACCTCATATTACCTAATAACACCTGCAACAACCTTATCTCCAAATAAGTTCACATTCTAAGGTACTAGGGGTTAAGTCCACAAGGGATGAATTTGGAGGCACAAAATCCAACCGTAATAGACATCTTGATTGCCACTGACTTGGGATAATTATGAATAGAGCTGCTATAAATATTTATGTAGTAGTATTGTTAACTATACACACAATGTTATACGTCAGATCTCTAGAACCTACTCATCTTGTATTATTAAAACTTTATACCCATTGAACAGCAATTTCCCATTTTCCACAGAAACATCACTCTATTTTCTGCTCTTATGAGTTTGACTATTCTAGGTACTTTATATATGTGGGATATTTCTTCTGTTTATGTCACTTAGCATGTCCTCTAGGTTCATCCATGTTGTCAAGCATGGCAAGATATCCTTCTTTTTATGGCAGCTTCAGCTTTCAGCTCTTGCATTTAAATTTTTAATTCATTTTGAGTTGATTTGGAGAAGAAAGCTGAAATGTGGCATAGACTGGCCAGATTTCAGAAAGGAACCCAATCAATAACACAATTACCAACCAGATGCAGCATGTCTGTTCATAAAGATATTTTACTTCAAAGAGTTACAGAGAGCCACATAATGGTTCACAGCCATCACTCCCAGTAATGCAAATTTTGTGTACTCCCCAAAAAACGCTCATATAGTTGGACAACACATGTCATCTAAGGTATTGTTTGAATCATGGAAAGTAACAATCCCTGAGCATCAAGGGAACAGAAACATATGTGATAAGGATCTCCATAATAGACAGGTAGCCAAGGAATAAATATAGGAGGAACGGAAGGCATTTATCTACACATACTATGATGATTACGTAATTTCTTATTACAATCACTGACAAAGGAAGAAAAAGGTAACAAACAGGACATGGCATAGTTATTGAGAGTCAGGGAAGCCTAAGAAACAAACTTCAGTAGCACCAGTGTGATCCCACATATTTAGTCCTGAGGGTTTGCTCCTTGTAAAATGGAAAGAGCAAAAAAAAAAAAAAGATGAGACTGCTTCTGATCATGAAAAGATTAAAGATATTTCCAGATTGAGAAAATATTCCCCTCCTGCTTCTAGGGTCCACACTATGACTCTATATAAGCTTGATGTTAAATGTTTTATCAAGGATAGACAGGTAGGTAGAAAGGTAGATAAATACATATGTCCAAGAAAATAAGCACTGATCACCAACACTGCAACACAGGCAATGAAAACCCATCCGCCCAAGCACGCACAGTTGTCTCTCGATTCGCTGGACATCTTTGTTGTGGTTCACTCAGGACGGTGGCAAAAATATTAAAGAAAACTTATAGACTATAGTCACAAACACTTTTGGAAGGCCTAAGGGTTTTTTATTATTTGGCTGAAGGCAGCCTTGTCCCTTTAGTTAAATAATTAGGTAAACTCCTCATATTTCTTTGTCTCCACTCTAACTAGCTTGTTTACTCATGTAAACTTTGAGCTGGATGACCCTCTCAGGGGAAGGTAGACCAAGAAAATTATTCTTTAATGGTGTTCATTCTAGGCATCGGTACCTGAGCCTTAATCTTTTGAAGAACTACTCTCTTAACCATGTTAATTATCCACAAGTATGTTTATGCTAAGCCTTTGTTGTTAAATCTATACTGAATAAATGCAAGGAAGAACCAGTGGGTGTTGTGTAGCTGCAATCTCACTCTGCAGGAAGCACATGACGCCCTTGTCCACTCGTTCACTGTACTATGTGTGTGAGTGCATTTATTCATCTGTCACGCAGCTGGGGTCTGTAAGATAGACCCCAGCAGGTGGTAACCCCAATGTGACCAACGTCACAGATGGTGCCTAACATGGGCACAAACCTATGACTTTGGAATTAAGAGTCTTATCCTCTACTGACTGAGCTAGCTGGGCCACTTACAATATTTATGGGCTGAGTAGAAATATTTTCCAGTACCAGAATCAGGGCTCGAATCTCAGCTCTCTGAATGCTACTAAATCTAGATCGAGTGATTGAATTATGGGGTCTCCACCAGATTGCCACTTTTCTTGGCCAGATTATCTACAAAACACCTTAGCTCCAACTCTGCTCTGACCAGCTACTCTAACTACTTCCCTGATTACAACCTGCTTATCTATATCACCATGTCTTCCATCCTGAATGGAAACTGTCTTCTCTATATATTATGTCCCTGTCATGCAAAAACCTACTGCATCTCAACAGTTATACAAAAGTATTTTTAGCAAGTCCTACCCAGACATGGTTACTTCTTTCCTTTGTTTCCTCTGAGTGTGGGTGCTATGGTTTGGCTGTGTCCTCACCCAGAATCTCATCTTGAATTGTAATCCCCATAATCCCCAAGTATCAAGGGCAGGACCAGGTGGAGGTAATTGGATCATGAGGGTGGGTTTCTCCCATGCTGTTCTCATGACAGTGAGTGAGGCTCAGGAAATCTGATGGTTTTATAAGCATCTGGCATTTCCCCTGCTTGCACTCCCTCTGTCCTGCCACCCTGGGAAGAAGGTACTTGCTTCTCCTTTGCCTTCCACCATGATTGTAAGTTTCCTGAGACCTCCCCAGCAATGCAGAACCATGAGTCAATTACCTTTATAAATTGTGAATTCACCTACTTGAAATTTATTTGCAACTGTAAAATTATATGTAGTTTGTCTCGGGTCATTGGCTGACATGTACAAGCATGCACAGAGCTGTGAAAGTTTTGAGTCACCCATTGCTCTTGTTTTCAGCTGAGATAGAACAAGAAGATATTCTGCCTTCTTCTTTCTGTTCTCATCCTATAAACAAGTGTCCTTCTGGTGGTCTTCAGTGCCACATTTTTTTTTATTTTGTACTTTTTGCTGATTATTTTGCTTCTTGAAATGGCTTCTAAGCGTGACGTCAAAGTTCTGTCTAGTGTTCCCAAATGCAAGAAGGCTGTGATGTGCCTTACAGGGAAAATGCATGTGTTAAATATGCTGCATTCAGGTATAAGGTATAGTGCTGTGAGCCATGAGCTCTGTGTTAATAAATCAACAATATATATTAAATAAGGTGTCTTTAAGAGGAAACATTACATTTTTAAAAGGTAATGTATTGATCAGTTGGCAAAAATATTGTAACAAGAGGCTCACAGTAACCTATCCCTGTAATCCCTAAGAGCAATGATTCGGTAGGCATTAATTCAGTATTCCTGGAGACTAGGACTTGTAACTACCACAAATAATGAGAACCAACTATATATTCATGAGAAAATGATACTTAGCAATGAAAAATAACACACTACTGATACGTACAAGATGGACGAATCTCAGATACATGACACTGAATGAGAGAAGCCAGACACCAAAGAACGCATACTATGACTCCATCACATAGTGCTCTAGATTAGGCAAGAATCATCATAATCCATGTTTAAACAAATCCCAACAGTGATTGCTTTGTTCCTGAGAGAATCAACTTAGAAAGATTATGAGGAAATGGTGGAATATATTCTCTCTTGCATATATTGCCATATTCTATTTGCTAATTTTTTATTCAGGATGTTTATGGTTATGAGAGATACTGGCCTGGAGTTTTGCTTTCTTGTAAGGTCTTTGTCAGGTTTTGGTATCAAAGTAATTTTGGTTATCATCAAACAAACTGGGAAGTATGTCTTTTTTTATTTTACGGAAAAATATTATTTCTTCCTACATTGCTAAGAAGTGTTAATCAGTGAGAACATCTAGGCCAGTAATTGCCTTTATAGAAATCTTTTATTTATTTTTTAATTGTTTTAAGTATATTTTCTTTTATTGACTTAAAACATAAATTTTAAATGTTGGCTCTTTAAGAAAAAAATTCTCCTGGTAAATATTATGCATAATGATTGCCCAAAAATGTATACAGCTCTTTTCTAACATATTTATATACATAGTGGTTCACTTAATACCAGCCCTGTTAGAACCTTCTGAATATAATGTGCTCTTAATTTATAAATTGGCTGCCCTCAGCATATAAAATATATAGGCATGTATGTTATACATACAAAGTAAAAAATATAAAAAGGAAAGATGGAAGAAAAAAGAAAGTGTCCTTTCCTATAAGATCCAGACAGGAAGTCATTATAATTAGTGGGACCATGGAAAATATCTGAAGGATTTCAGTTTTGCCAAATACTTTTCAGGAAAATAATCAAGCTGTGAGAACACTAAATGTCTATTTTAATAATTTAGTAAAGGTTTCTATTCAAACATTCAGTGAAGATGTTGCAGTCTTCTACTACGTAGAAAAGAAGACATTTGGAATGTCTGTTAAAAGCAAAGAGCTGCTCATTTTTACCAGGTTAGTAATAATCTTTTAATCAAGTATATGTCATGCAGAGACTCAGAGCCTTGTCCAATAGTGTTCGAGTATGTTTGATGGAAGATTTCAATAGTGAGGATCCAAATTCTTCCTAGATCTTAGAGGGAATGGAGCAAGATGTTACGGCAATGGAGGGGGTCAGTCCCAAAGGTAGCTGGCCTAACCTTACCTGCAGATGTTAAAAAATAAAAAGAAAAAAAAAAAAAAAGAAACCACAGATGTTTCCATAGTATTGTTTTTGCTGCATTTTCTTTATTTTAAGCCACAGGTCTATTTGGAGGGTCACGCAGCAAGCGGCTTATAAATAAACTCAAAGTCTATGAATAGTGTCATCGCTTTAAGAGACAGAATTGCTGGATTCTCTCATTATGTAAGCAGCTCGCATCTTGGGAACGTATGAGTTGGTAATATTTATGGGATACCTGAGATGTACCTTGCTCCAATTAACATTACCATGCTACTCACTATAAAAAAGCCCAAGGGCAGACTGCAGAAGATACTAGGGTCACCACTTTCTGGAGATTGAGTTGTAACCCAATCCATTGACTTCATCACAGCTTTCTTCCATGTAGAATAACGAATTTCACTTTCCTCAGCATTAATCTGAGGTTCAAACCGTTCCATCGTGACGGTGGACAAATCCTCAGGTTCGAGACTCCACACGCCGACTCCTTCCGCAGCCCCTGCTGCCATGGCAGCACCCAGTGCAGTGGTTTCAGGCATCAGGGACTTCACTACCGGAATATACAGAATATCTGCTTGCAGCTGCATAAGAATTTTGTTGCTGGTCATTCCTCCATCTACCTGCAAATGGCTGAGTGGAATTCCACAGTCTCGATTCATGGCATCCAAAATCTCTCGAGTTTGGAAACAAACAGCTTCTAATGCAGCAAAAGCAATATGGCATTTATTGGTGAACTGAGTGAGTCCGCAGATTATCCCTCTTGCACTGGGGTCCCAATAAGGTGCATATAACCCCGAAAATGCTGGGACGAAGTAGCAGCCATAAGAAGTGCCTACTTCTTTAGCAAGTTTTTCAATTTCTTCTGAGGTCTTTATAATTCCAAGATTGTCTCTTAGCCAGCGAATAACAGCACCAGCTATAGCTACAGAACCTTCCAATGCATAATATACCGGTTTGTCTCTGCCAAGTTTGTAAGCCACTGTGGTGAGAAGGCCATGATCAGAAAATACACACGTATGGCCTGTATTACATAGTAAGAAACATCCTGTTCCATACGTATTTTTGGCTTGTCCATTCTGGAAGCACATTTGTCCCACCAATGCAGCAGACTGGTCCCCTAAACACCCAGATATTGGCACACCTTCCAAGGCCCCAGCTTTCATTAGGCCATAGATCTCAGAAGAACTCCGGACATTTGGAAGAATTTCCATTGGAATTCCAAAAAATTCACAGAGCTGTTTATCCCATGCCAAAGAATGAATGTTGAAAAGCATAGTCCTACTTGCATTTGTTACATCCGTATGGTGGACACCTCCATTGACTCCTCCCGTCAAACTCCAGATAAGCCATGAATCAATAGTCCCAAAAAGCGCTCGTTTTTCTTCAACAGCCTTTTGAACTTTTCTCACATTGTCAAGGAGCCAACGAAGTTTCACGGCGCTGAAGTAAGTGCTAAGTGGAAGGCCTGTCTTGGACCTGACAAAGTTATTACTTCTTGGAATTCTTTTACCAAGACTCTCAACAGTAGACTGTGTTCTTAGATCGAGCCACACCACAGCATTGTAGAGAGGCTCTCCGGTTAACTTGTCCCAGACTACAGTGGTTTCTCTCTGGTTGCTGACGCCAATAGCCTTGATGTTGGAAATATCAATATTGAGCTGTCCGAGTTTCTCACATGTTTTCTCTATGCACTCATAGACAGAATGCAGAATTTCCTTAGGGTCTTGTTCTACCCATCCTTCTCTGGGAAACTCTTGTTTTATTTCCACTTGATGATGACTGAGCAGTTCAGCTGTTTTTGAATTGAAAACCAAAAAGCGTGTCGAACTGGTGCCCTGGTCCACTGCCCCCACCAATGGCCCCAAAACTGCCTTATTTGAGGCTGCCATGAAACCAGCTTCAGGTCTGCTGTGGGTGATTGCGGCCGGTTTCCCGGGCGACGGCGGCGGGTGGGGGAGGGGCGGTGACGAGTTCTGAGAGGGAGGCCCCCATGTCTGCTGAACGCCTATTTTTTAATTTTTAAATCAATTCCCAAGTGCTTGGAAGTATAGAGACGCTTTCAATTACAGGCTGTGGTAGGCTGAATAATGCTTCTCACCAAATGATATCCAGATCCTAATCTTCAAAAACTGAATATATGGCACTCAAAAGGCATTTGTACCTTGTATGGCAAAAAAGGACTTTGAAAATATGATTACATTAAGGCTTTTGATATGGGGAGATTATCTTGGAATGTACTGATGGCCTCTCTACATCTGATAGTACTTCTTGCCTTAAAGCCTACTCTCTCTAATACTGCCTAACACCTCCAGGTTTCTTAAGCTTACTGTTTGAATAACTTTTTTCATCATTGTAATTTCAATCCGTCTTTAAGTATATCACACATAGACATCATAGAATTGGTCTGACAGTGTCTGATTTTTATTTGTAGTATTTAGTCCATTTACATAGAATATTAACTCTTGATATTTTTATTTAGGTACACCATTTCCTAGCTCTTTAAATTTGTTCCATCTATATTTTTTCTTCTATTTTTCCTTTCCTATCACCTTCTAGATTAATTAAATACTTTTAAGTTTTTAATTCCTTCATTGACAGATTAGATGTACCTTTTTGATTATAGTGTTTGTTATTGGGATTATAATATGCACCATTAAATTATCACAGTCTATTAGAGTTGATACTGCAACACTCTATATAAAATGTAAGAGCCTTGAAAAAGTATACTTATATTTGTGCTCCTGTCCATTAGACCATTATCATACATATTAAATCTATAGATGCTGTAGCCACCAGAATATAGGATAACTTTTTCTTTAAAGATTCATATGTGTCTTAAAAGAAGTATGAGACCACATAATTGGAAGTAAATCACTCCTCAACAATTGCATAGCATTTCACAGGTTTAAGTAAAATATTGGTTGGCTGCTTAAAAAAAAAAAAGAAAAAAGAAAAAAGAAAATGAAGCATAGTACTCCACATTGAAAAAGAGTAAGACAAAGGTGGTAGGTTGGAAAGTCATTAGCTGTGTCTGAGAGAGCTAATAGATTAGTGAGACTGCAGACCATGGTATACAGAATGATACAATTAAAGATGAATCTAGAAAGATAACTTGGAACCAGATCATGAAAGACCTAAAACCGTATGTTAACAAGCCCACTGGAATCAGAGAGCTTAGATTGCATTTCTTATTTTTCAAAATAGTATTTTGTGGATATAATTAACCAGCAACAAGCTAGCCTAGGAACTGATTTCCACTTCCTGCCACCTACCTCATAGATTTGTTATACGTATTGTGTGGAGTGACAAGTAAAGAACCTAGTGAATTATTGGAACTCAGTAAATAAAATACATAATTATAGGGCAACTAGGAGGTCACTTTTAAGTATACAAGATGAAGAAACCCTTTCTTCTGTAGATCATAAAGTGGAAATTATCTCAAAGTATTATGTAGATTATGCATTAAGTACATTGCTTAACATATCAGAGCTTTAAATTTTATATTTTTACAAAAAAATAATTAAAAACACTCTAATCGCAGTGAGAATTAAATAGTGTCTATAAAAGTACTCTGCTGGCTAGAAAGTACAATTAATTATATATGCATTGGGTAAGGGTATTTTTCAGTAATAAATTCATAACCAGTTAATAAAGCACCATAATCTCAGTTGGTAAAGTCTCACACAGCACAAGAGAAAGTTACAGAGCCAATGACCTTATTAAGATTGTATGGAATAAATGATATTTAGCTTTGGAAGCGGCCAAGAGGTGAAGCCTTGCGCATGCTATGCAAGTCTTTTGGTGGTTGCTGTGTCCAGAGAGGAGTGACAAAGTCACCAATTCCGTGCCAGCTTCATTTGTCTTTTCAGTGAAAATTTAAAGCTTTCCTGTTTGCCAAAATAAAGTACCGAAAGCTATAAAGGCCCTACTGAGCAGTCTGGCAAGATATCAGCTGGTGCTAACTTGATTTCCCTGGCCTAAGAGAGGTGTTGAATCACCCACATTTCCTTGGGTTCTGTGGCCCATAACTCTCTGCTCAGGACATCAATCAACAATCAGTTGCATTACTTCCCCCATCTGCCTGCTCTCTTTCTATCAATAATATCCCTACTACTCCCTAGTCTAATGCCTTGGTTGTCAGCACTTAGTCTGCCTTTCACAGAGAAGCAAAGTCGAGTCAGAGGGGTGCCAATTACAACTCTGCTGAAACCAGATTCTACTTCTACTATGGTTACAGCTTGTACAGACTACCCTTCTGAATCAGGCCTAGGAGAAACAACACAGATAAACAGAAATTCTGATATAAAAATTCAAACAACCAATAAGCTACTATAATGTGTGGTTTTTAAAACATTTTTATTGAATCGGCCAACTTAATTTGATGTAAATGATTACTTTGGCCTATTTATTCTCCCATTACTAGTTTAGCCCTCAATCAGTGTTTCCATTCAAGAAGCCTTTGTTGAGCACCTGTTGAATTCTAGTAACAGTAATAAATATGAATAAGAAATAGTCCCAACTCTGGAAGAACACTTAGTTTAAAGGCTTAAGAGTCAGGCAACAACATAACCGCAGAGAAAGAGACAATCTGAATAAAAAGACTGAAGGAATTGCCCAGAATGTCAGTCTCTACTGGCTAATAAAGTATCTGGAGTGAATACAATGTTTCTGTTCTTCTTGGGGATGTTTTAACACTCCAGATACTATTACGGATAATTGGAAGGAAGGCTTTGATAAATCACCAAGAATGGAAACAACATTTCCAAAGGGAATATTATTATGACTGAATGTCTTCTAAATTGGATTCACTGTGGAATTTTTGTTTTACTTGGTGGAGCACACATATTCAGGTCCACAGCTGAATTATGAATGACAGAGGAGGATTGGAGTGCCCCTGCAAGTATTGTGCCATGATGTCTTTTTACTGTACTATGAAGATTCTCTTCTCTAAATAAAAATTAAAGAAATATTAAGACTTCATGTCAAACTGTCTCTTAAAAATGACCATATCCCCATTTATGTATGTTATCAATAGCATTGCATCATAATTCACTGATAATTAGAGGCAAATGGAGCGGGATTCTATTATATTTCTATTGATATATCACAAACCTACGTAGATCAGAATCTCATTTTCTAAGGCTTCCCTTCTAGTACAATAGGGAAGTGTATCTGCTCCTTTCAAAAGTATGTGTCTCTCATTGTATTCTAGATTTTACCACTCTTTCCCTCTTTAGAACTATATCCTTCATCTATCTGTAATCTCTTTCTAATTCCTCTCTCTCTCTCGTTTCTCTCCAACCTCCCTCTGCCTTTCTATTCTTGATTATTCCCTTACAATATTGTATGTATACTCCCTATCATGGAAAATAAAGCAGTATGTGACCTTGTTGCTAGCTCCCCTCCAAAATCGTATCATCTTCCCCCATTGAGCTACAGCCACTGTCTTGTTTTCAAACACACTAGGCTCTGTTTCCTCTCTGGATATTTGTACTTGTTGCACCCTCTGCCTAGAGGAATCATCCCACACATCTTTTCTGGAGTCTGAATTTTTGACATCTTTTGGCAGAAATAGCTTTCGTAACCACTCTAGTGGTGACTGACTGGTTACCCGATTAATGTAGTCACAATCTATTAAATCTACAACTACAGCACTTGAGCCGTCTTTTCATCTTCTTATCACCATATGTTTATGGTTTTATAATATAATAGAAATTAGAAATGAGTTTAATTGGTAAGCATAATGGTGCTCACAAGATATGTGAATTAATCAAAATATTTTAAGATCTGTCTCCCCTTTAAATAAAAAGCATGTGAATTGGATAAGGCCTTAACCCTTCACCTTTTGGAGAGACAGTCAACACCTGATTATGAAATATCCAGGCTTGACCATAGTTTCAAAAGATTTTGTATTTAATGATAACTATAAAGTCATAAACCCTCATTGTACACTGAATATTGTATCAGCCTTAAATTATTTTATTCAAGATTTTACCAGAGCACCAAGAACTAAGGTAACATAAATGAAATAGAACTACTCTAGGAATTTCTTATTCCCAATTTGTAAGTATATTTGGCCTGACAAATGACTATATTGAGAACTTCCTCACATCTTAGTGTCTACATTAAAGCAAAATTACTATTCCATTGCTCTCAGTGGCAAAATTTAACTATTTCTAGAAATCCTTTTCCAGGCAAGTAATTTTATTGCTTATTATAGGAACTTCTCAAACAACCCATCAACTCCTCAGTAGAAAGCATCAACAGAGTTTATACCAAAGACACGTTGACTGTCTCAGCATAACATCTCCATATTGCTATTTCCATCAATCCTAAATACACCGTGATTTTATATATATATCCCTCTACATGATGGATACACAATTCTAATTCAGTTCTCACACTGAAAAACTCACCTTAAACCAAACTGCAAATTCTCAATAAAATCCAATCTTGTCCTTCCCCCTCTGAGATACTGGCAAAGCCCTGTTGAATTTGAAGTAGTGTTCTCGCTTAATGAGGTAGTAAAATTAAGCTCTCTCCTATCAATACATTGTGTGGGACATAGTCAACTATATGCAATGAAATAGGAATTAAGACTTGTTTTTATTTTTAACTGAGTATCGAATTTGAGAAATAGCTGGCCCTTGCCTATATATGTATTTTGGCAGTATCAATAGTGGCTAAAATAGCTAAATCATTGTTTATAATCAAGTTAATTTAGGCCAGATTTTAACAAGGTCTAAATTCAAATGCCATATGTCAACATGGTCTTCTCTGACTGCTGAATTCAAAGTCGCCTTACTCATTTAGTCACCATGTTACCTATTTTGGTTGTCTTCTTTCATAGTTCTTATTATAGTAATTTGGCTTACTAATTTGTGTTAATGGGTTAGATTTTTGAAAACATTTTGAAATCCAACCTCTTTCAAAATAGGAAATTACTGTCAAGTTTCCTTTTATGTTTATGTTAATGTTATGTTCTTACGTTTTATTCTTAAAGCTACAGAGTAAACAAGTTCAGAACTAACAGTAATTGTCATAAGTGCATAAAATCCCTTTAAAATGTCCACGTAATTAGGAATTTGTTAATGTACTCTTGAATTACTGAGATGTTGGTTTTTGTTGACTTATATGATTTGTTTTATTCATATAATACACACGTGGAATTATTTTTACAATGCATGTAAATAATTTGAGTTTTATCCTATTGATAAAGAGATAATAAGTGAGTATGGCTCTAAAAACATGTAAAGTTAAATGTTTAATGAGAAAAATGTTATTTTTTATTAAGAAGCTGATTATCTGAAGAAATTCTAAGTGAAATTTCAAACTGGTAGATGGAATTTTTAAAACAGGTTTTCAAAATCTAAATGTTAGTATTTTTATTTTGTTTACTAAAAGGTAATTCAGTATTTTTTAATATTAATGCCATAAATATATACTATATATATTTTTAGATGTTTGTGTGCATTAACATCTTATGTTTCGTGTATTAAGTGCCACAGGACAGGTGATTTGCTTTGTTTAATATTGTGTTTAGGAGGATAATTATTGCTTTTTGATCATGATGGATAATGATAATGATTATAACTAGTGTAATGGGAATCATAATTTAATATTTTATGTAGCACTATAAAATTCACACTGAGCTGTACCAATTAAAGCTGTGACTCAACAAATAAAAATTAAAAATTTATAATCCATGACCATGTATTAAATAAATACGCCTAAAATGAATATTTTTTTAAACTTGTGTAGGAGTGTTAACCATTAAATGAGCATATTCAATAATAGGCAAAGGTTCAGAAGTTCTTTGAAAAGATCTTTGCAGTTTATAGATTAGTCTAGTATCTGAGACTGAATGTAACAGACTGCAGGCTGTTTCTCCCCAAGGTGAAAAAAGGAGGCCATTAGAATGGATGTTGAAGGTGAATAAAGTAAAATATGATTCACAGAGAAGGAAATGAGGACCAAGATTCCATTTGTAAAATATTTCAATGTATTATTATATGTGAAAGAGGCAAGCTGGGAAATCAACTGAGCGCCTCTTTCAAGACTCAGCTCAGGTGTCACTTGACTGTTTAGGGTCTTCCAGAGGCTTCTTCTAGGTGCTAATTTAGCCCCCAGTACATGTATCTTGTAGAGCTGATTCAATATATATGGAAGTTGGGCATTGTAGTTTGGATACTCCAGGAACAGATCCTGAAAATAGGACACTACTGCAAGTGGTATATTTTGGAGGTACAGGAGACATTGATATGAGAGTAATGAGGTGAGGTAAGGTAAGCAAGAGAAAAAGCCAACATACAGTGCATTATAAAGACAACCAGTGCTATGTGGCTGCAGCATAAGCCTATGGGGTAAATCATTAGAAAACCAACATAAAACTCACCCTTCAGAGTTGTGGCATAAGAAGGGCTTTTGACCTGGGCACTTAGTCCCTAACTCCTCTCAGTTATTGATTATGGGCTACTTCTGGGTATAAGCATTTCTAATTTCTGGCCTCTTTTGGAGTCAACCATCAGGCACAGAGATGCATATACCAGCAGAAGGCAACAGGCTGGAACACACTGAAGTAAGAAGGCCTATAGAATATAGTCTCACACATAAAACACCTGACTACCTCTGCAGGCTAAAGTTTTGCATTCTTTTGAGTGGCTATTCATGTATGCATTTACTTACTTTACTCATTAAATTCAAGAAAGCTTTTTGGCAAAAGACTAACACATGCCATTACAGTTCTTTTCTTCTGTCAAGCATGGTGTGAAAAAAATAAGAAGATAATTAAAATACTGGCCATTCTTGACTAGGTGTAAACATGCTTAGTAGGTAACATAGTTATGGAATGATTAAACAAATGAGTAAACAAATAATGAACCCACTTCCATATTGAAACAAATGGGGTTTATCTAGTTTGTTGGAGTATTTTCCATAAACTTGGATCAGAGGGAACTAAAATATTGAGGCAAAAATTTCTCATTTAGGAACATTGGAATATTGTATTTTAGAGTGAGGAGGGAATAAGAAAAAAGCAAAATAAATCTATAAATACTAATATATGATTTTGGTGGTTCTACACAGGGGTCCCCAAATTTACAACAGTTCTCTCATTAAGCACTGGGTTCTATGGCCTGTCTACTTGAATTTCAGGTGGCTTGTGGCTGCTTTAATCCATAGAATTGTGATGTCATTTGGCTTTAAAGGTCAGAAAAGACCATGTAATATCAACTTGGTCATCTTAAAATGCTTGTTGTCCAGAGACTCTCTTTTAGGAAATTCTCTATGAACTTAGCTGCCATACTACAAGAATTCAAGCCACATGTGGAAATCACAGGCAAGTGCTCCAATTGAAAGTCTCACCTGAGATTATACTGACAGTCAACATCAGTTACCATATATGTGAAAGAAGACGCTTCCAGATAATTCCATGGCCCCAGTAACCAAGTTGCCCTCAGTCATAGAGTCATCCCAGCCCAAGGTGCAGATGTTATGGAGTAGACACATACCATCTCTGCTGTGATCTTCCTGAACTCCGGAGCCTCAAAATCTAAACTGTTTTATGTGACTACATTTTGGAGTGGTTTGTTACACAGCAATAGTTATTGGAACTATGATTGAATTTCATCAATGTTTATAAAAATGCAAATAAAATAAACCTGATGATAAAGATGCATAATAGCACCGTCTACCTAACATTTAATCCTTTAATTAGTTTGTCCTTCAATCGCCAAAAAGGACAAAGAATAATGGATTATTTTAATTGCAAAGATGAAGAACTTAAAGAATTAATAGTGTAATTAATTTCCTAAGAATTCCATATTTTCTAAATGTCAAAGCCAAGAAAAAAAACTCAGGTCTTCTTATTCCAAGTCCATTGCCATAGTTGTATCTTTAGAACGTGTTCCACTTATGTATTGCTGGTTGGCAATCTTCCAGTTATGCTGGATGGAGGACTTACATGTAAGTGGTTATATTTGTCCACTTCTGCTTTTTCTTAAAAAAATGATATATGCATGCATTCTCAGTGCATTCCCCTTTATTTTCTACCATCATGCCAGATGGGATACCTAGTTGTCCAGTTAAATTCTGTAATGGAATTAGAATGATGCTATGAGGTTACACAAAGATGGATACATTGAAGTGTCTAGCATAGTGCTTAGCATGTGGGAAGTAGTAAGGATAACCTTAAATTATGGCTATTGCTATAGAGTAATTTTCATATTATGATTATTATTGTCACTAGAAGATGCCTACTAAAAAGAGTGATAGTAAGTTAATTTTTCAGGAAAAGAATGGCTTAAAACGGGGGTATTTGAATAAAGATATGGTATTTTTCTGAGTTTTCCCCAGTAAAGCAGTATCATAAGTTGCTTAATCATATTTATTCATTATCATCAAAAGTATAGAGGGGCATTTCTAGTCATTAGAACAAACACTTTATTACACAAACAACCTTAATCTTTTTAATAACCTCTGAAGTAAATAACATTACTCCCCTTTACAGATAAGGGAATAGGGGTTCTGAAACTTAAGTAATTTGTTTAGAGTCACTGGGGCTAGAAAGTGACAGAGCCAGAGTGGAAATAGATTTTGACGCACATAAAGTTTTTGTATGTAATCACTATACTTCTTAATGTGATTTAATAGTTTGAAACACGAAGTATAATTTTTATCTGAATTTGTTTGCCATAGCATGCAACTAAGTATAGAAAAATTCGTTTATTTTAGTTAGGCATAATGTTTACATGTATGTGTGTGTGTATGTTCAAAGCAACAAAAATAATGCTGTGTGTGTTTTAGAAATTGATAAAAATGTTTATGTGCACAGCAGATTTGAATTTTTATTGTTCTTAGGAACTTTGCTTTTAAAATCAATTTGTGAATATTTTATCCTATACGTAATATTTGATATTCTTTTTAGGGCAATGAATTGTTTTAACTTTCATGTTGGTCAAACTAAACATAAAAACATGCTCTTTAAAACATGACATGTATTAATTTTCAAACTTTTCCCCAAAATTCTAGAATTAAAATGAATAAACCTCTTTGGCTGAGATTTGAGTAAAGCTAGCCTTTCATATTAAATACATGCACTAATGCCCATTCTCAGTTATTTAAAAAAAGGTTAAAAAAGATACTTTAATGTAATAATAAACTTTCTAAGCATAAAGTTTCAGTGCTATTTATCATTGTTCATCTGGATAATTTAGCACGATGCCAAAAAATACTCTATTTCTCACTCCTCCCCACAATTAAAATCATGTGGACTGAGCCAAAACGTGAATTTAGTTCTAGAGAAGTTAAACATAGAATGATGATTTCAATATTGTTTATTCATTTGGTTTTATCTTTGGCTATAAAATCCACATTAGGAAAAATATATTGATCCAATCTAACATAAATAGATATACTCTGCCAATATTTCAGAGTGATTTTGGCTATGAATCTCAACATTCTGTACAAGCTCAGATTTGGCTCTAAATCATTATATTAATAACATAATTATAGGTTCATCAAATCCATTATGTGTCATCTTCTAGTTTTTAAAAGAGTATACTATAGATATGACTGTTCATTTTCTCCTCCAATGTATTAGGCTATTCATTTTGGAAAAGTTTTAAAATAAACTTTTGTCTGTTCCACTGTATTTAAATTTTTTAAATGAATCATCTAGAAGAAGAAAAGTGGAATAAGAAATACCAAGAACGTCTATCTTAAACATATATGCTATTTGATTCAGATTAAAAAGGATAGCTTCTGAACAAAGATTTTAAACAAAGAGCCCTCCTCCACCTATACCAACATACATAGTATATTCAGTCTGTACAAAAAGTTTACCAATTCCTACAAATTACTTGGAGGTGGGCTGGTAACTTTATTTCCCATACCAACCTCTCTGAATGGTTTTCTTGTTTTTGTTCAACAAGCAATCAACTTGAGAGTTAAATGGTAGCTAATTAAGTGATTTACCAAATTCAGTCAAAGCCTAAATCTCTTGTCATTAAAGCTATGCTTTTCCAAATAACCGCAACCCACCAAGATATGCTTTTAGAGAAAAGAAAATTGAACACTTAACAATTTTAAGGGCGTATCAAAGAAAGGCAACAACTCTATACCATTCTCATCAGAAACAGACCTCAATTGGATTTACCTTATTTATTTTTCAACCAGTATCCTGAGTAGTTTTCACACTAAGCCAGTTGCTACCTGCTGTGATGACTTTTTTCTCTGTTGGCTTCTCATACCTGGCAGATACTAAGATTCACACCAAACCAAATTTTTCTGCTGACTCTTTGAATTTGTACCTACCTTCCTTCCTCCAAGGGAATCAATTACTATCCCTTAAAATTCAGTCCTAACTCTGTACTTTTTTTTTAAAAAAAAAATAAGGTAAATTGTCACTTCCGGTTTGAGTATTGACCCTATGGAAAAAAGCAAATGCCCATCAAGTGTTTGCTTAAGAAGTTTATCAGATGATGCGATTTTGAGGAAGACAGTTTTGTATATGAGATTTTTCATATTAGCAATTATGCCCAGAAAACCTAAATAAAGTAATTTAAGCACCTTGAGTGAGCAAATATTTTAGTGATAATTTTTGTTAGCATTCTTAAAACATGAGTGCAAATGTGTTTGTACTAATTTCTATTAATTATAGCTATTCCATATTCTAATAATGTATTAGCTATATTACAGCTAATTAACACATTTAATTAATAAACTATGTGATATTATTTGAAATTAATATATAGATGGTTTTGCACTATTCACTTTAACTATAACTGATTTTTAAAATAAAAGCAGAGCATTTTCCCTTTTCTATTATTTCTCATTTCAATTCTGAAATAATCCTATAATTTCTCATTTCAGCTTTTAATTGTGATTTCTCAAATAGTGAATTCGTTGAAAACATATGAAAGATTTAAAGTATAGATATTAGAATAAATCACGTAATTGTGCTAAGCAGTATTACATGCTTAAAGGGACTACGTGCACCTGTGCCAGGAATATCCAACTGGGATTGGTCTGTCTTAGAACAGAGAGTTTAAAAGTTGTTTCTCATGTTTTGTTTGCTTATTTGTTTTAACTTTTACCCAGGGTAACTGCTCTCTTTACATGCTGTATTAATATGCTAAAGATACCTTAAGGATGTGGAAAAGTATAAGCGGAAGCTGCCGTATTGCCCAATCTCTGTGTCAATGCATGTATTTCCCTTGGGTTTTATGCATTTGTTGCAACCACTGGCAATCTCATTTCCTCAGCTTCTCAACAGTGGAACCCTAATCTCTTCTCTGTCATTTATCACTAGAATTACACAGATTATATGGCTTTCATAGAGTTTTGCAGTAATGCACAAGTCAGTGCTAGCATCCTGATTTGAAACTACTCTTCACTCTTTTTAAAATAATGTCAGTTTCCTCAGAAACAAACTTGGAATAGTTACATCTATGGTGTGTTTTTCATCAAGTTGTGAATGTTTTAATTAAATAAGTGAAAGGGCTGTGTATTTTTCTTCTATGATCTGGTAAGGTGGAGCAAATATACTCCAGCTGAAGATCATGTTGTTTTAAAAGCATTCCTTTGATAGAAATACTCCACCTCTTCCATCATTTTCTCAAACTGTCAAATTAATATATATATACAAATATTTCTACAAAGATTTTCTTAATCAGCCCTGTTTAGATTCTCAGGACTGTTAAGGCCCCTGAGATCTATAGTCACATTTTTCTGGAAGATATTTATCAGGACAGGTATAGTTAATTTCTCATTTTAAATCCTATAGAATATTAAAATATATTTGTTTGAACTACTGGAGATTACATTTATTGAATATTCTATGCCTGGGCAACAGTTGCCTAATGATATTTAGTATACGAGTCAGGAGCACATAGAAAAAGGGTGAGCAAGAATGACAAAGTGAAAAGAAATAAAATAGTAATATCCTGTTCATATATTAGTGTTCCACAGAAATGTCACATACACAGATGCACACAAACACACATCACACACTCTACACAGAGTCATCATTGGAAGGACTTAATAACATACAGCTATATATGTGTATGTATGTATACTAAAAACATTTGTTGAACTAAAACATTTAGTTTCAACAATGTTGGCATTACTTAATTCATCATTAATATGTGTTTATTCTCAATTTGAAGCATGAGTAATTTAGAAACAAAAATGACAAAGCCCCTAATGCAAACTGATTTGTGAATATAGCTCTATAAAATTATACAAAGAGAAACGTAACACATAATGCATAGTAATAAATATTTGGCATTTAAAAATATGTCTTCATCATTTAAAGTGCTATTCAAGAAAAATAATTAGATAAATTAACGGGTGGCAGGACTTTGGTACAGCCAAGTAAGGATTCATCCATAAAAGCAATGAGACCACTGACAAAAATTGTCGACGTTAACTTTTACAGAACTCTGGAAATCAACCAAAGACTTCCAAGAATTGAGGATCATGTAGTCAAGGAAAGCTGCTGAAACGCAATGTTAATATGAAGTTTTATGGTGTCTTTATCCCTATTTCCAGCTTCTTGGTAACTGAAAAAATACATAGCCACACAGTAAACATACAAACCACCAATGAGGAAATAACAGGGTAAGAACTCCTCAAAGAATTCCGTCCTCAAAGTATTGTTATTATTTTACCTGTCGGGCAGCCTCCTGACAAAATTTTAATCACAGGGAGTACATTATTTTCACTGATTTGGGACTCACTCAATGGGAAAGGCTCTATTCCATAGAACATTTTTCAAAAAATATTAGTGACATTTGTTAAAATTGTGGCTATATAAGAGATACCAATTAAGGCAAAAAATATCCTTAAAACTTAAAATGATTATCTGAAAAATAAGAAATGCGTAGGGGCTTTGAAAAATAACAGCATGTTCTTTCAGATGTAGAAGGCTAAAAAGAAATACACAACTATATGCATGCCCGAGAAGGACCTGAGAAGTCCCAACCATTTATCTTGGCTATTGTTGTTTCCTGCACAAGTAGAAAGTGAAGACTAAAGAATAGTTATACACGGCTGGAACTTGGAAGAGCTGCCCCATACACCCACTGAGCAACTCAGCAAGGACATAAGATGTATTGGTTCAAGGAATGTAAAGACATTTCTTTCCAATTATTACCTTAACATTAAACTCACTGAGATGGGACCTCAGTGATTGCACAAAACAGTAAATACAAATTGTACAGAATATACAGGAATGCAAGCTAACAACACCAGCA
Source organism: Cacajao melanocephalus (assembly GCA_963573385.1). Classification (NCBI taxonomy): domain Eukaryota; kingdom Metazoa; phylum Chordata; class Mammalia; order Primates; family Pitheciidae; genus Cacajao; species Cacajao melanocephalus. Next base: position 24,579 of record CAUYLG010033253.1, on the reverse strand, counting down.
ACAAGAACAAAAATGACATACAGTAAAAGCATTAAATATGGGGAGAGGATCTGATTTCCAGAATAAAAACATTATGTTATTTTAAATGTTCATTGAGAAAGACATATAAAACATTGTATTATTTAAATGCATATTAAAATAAACAGAGTAGTGTAACTCATATGCAAAACAAAACAATAGAAATGTCCTCGAGGAAGCCTACTTGTTGCATTTAATACACAAAGGCATTAAATCAGCTATTAAAATATGTTCAGAGAACTAAATGTAACCATGTCTAAAGAATTATAAGAAAGTATCAGAGCTACACCCTACCAATACAGAATATTAATTACAATACACATTATAAAACTAAAACAAAAAAAAGCCAAATTGAAATTTGGAAGTTTAAAAGTACAATAACTACAGTAAAAATTTCATTAGACTGAATAAAGAGTAGATTTGAGTTAGCATAAGACAGAATCAGAGAATGCAGATATTCTCCAGGCAGAAGAACAGAAAGGGAAAATAAGATAAACAGAGTCTTAGAGATCTTTGAAACATCAACTAACTTATGAAATTTATGAATATTGGGGTTTCCAAAATGAAAAGGACAGAAAAATTATTTAAAGAAATATTCCCCCAAATTCAAGCACTGTTGACTGTACTGGATCATATGGCCCAAACGACAGAGCAGCTTGAATGGCAATCTAGATCTCTTCTGGAGCCTTTTTTAGTTCTGAGTCTCCACCAAAATTAGAAGCTTTCAGACCGCTCAGTGAATAGGCCCTCCTAATATTCTCAAATGGGAAATATGTTGCCTTTAAATCCAAATTGGCCCACTAAGCACTGAGCCTCTGTTTAGATTATAAAAAGGGCCAGATTCGGTAACTTATTCTTCATCTTAAGAGGGATATCTCAAAGTTCCTTACATCCCTGGGCCTAGAAACTTCACTGAGATAGAAAAACCCTAAAATTTTGTAACATTTCTTTCCTTTTGACCTGCAAATATCTTCCAACAAAGTTTTGAAAAGTGCCGCTTTCACTGTTTAGAATAGCAGAGACCTGGAACTAACCCAAATGCCCAACAATGATAGACTGGACAAGGAAAATGTGGCACATATACACCATGGAATACTATGTAGCCATAAAGAACGATGAGTTTGTGTCCTTTGTAGGGACACAGATGATTCTAGAAACCGTCATTCTCAGCAAACTGACACAAGAACAGAAACTCAAACACCGCATGTTCTCACTCACAGGTGGGTGTTGAACAATGAGAACACATGGACACAGGGAGAGGAGCATCACACACAGGGGTCTTCTGTCAGGGGCTAGAGGAGGAACAGCAGTTGGGAATAACATGGGGAGAAATGTCAGATGTGGGTGATGGGGGGATGGACAGCAAACCACCTTTCCATCTACGTACCTATGCAACATTCTTGCATGATCTGCACATGTACCCCAGAACCTAAAGTACAATTAAAAAAAAAACAAAAAGTGCTGCTTCTTGCCAACTAATTTTAATCAGCATATTGTGATCAATATTATGGACTAGTGTGATAGTTTGTGGAAGGAAACCAATTAAAATCTAGTGAACTAAATGACGTTATAGGGCTGGAGAGTTGATATACTCTTGAGATTTAAGACAGTGACGGTATTGATGTCATTGCCAGTTGAAAGCAAACTTTATCTGGTGATCTTCATTGACAGTTTCCAAGAAAAGAGTATTTAGCAGATCAATTACTGCATACAAAATACCATGGGATGTGTTAATTTGCTCAAGTAATTAAATCACATCTGGAACAGGAAGTAAAATTGGAGTCGCCACTGGCTTAAGTTTATGATATCCCACTGTCATTCTTCTATATCTATTTGACTTCAACATAGGCCAAATAGGTGAGTTGAATGAAGATGTGGTGAAACTCACCAGGCCTGGATCTTTTAGGTACTTGATGATAGTATTAATCTCTGCAATCCCACCAGAAATGTGACACCATTTCGATTTACTGTTTCCTACATAGAGACGTTTCTAGTGGCTTCCACTTGTTCTTTCCTACCGTAATAGTCCTCACTCCAAAGGTTACACAGTTAACGTGAAAATTCTGCAAATGCTGAGCATGTCTTTTCCAATTATGCATTCTGAACCTGGGGAAATAACCACAGAATAGGTTTAAGTAGTCACTGGACCCACTGTAAAATGAGCCTGAGCTACAATTGTGTTAATCATGTGAACTTCAGAAGTCCCCAGTTCTGATAGGTAGATCACAGTGACATTTTGAGTCTTTTCAGATAGGGGTAGATTACCGTTACTATTGGCAAAAAGACTCAGCAGAATTTAAGGGTTCAGTGTCTCCTGCTTCATTAGAATCTTCCCATAAGTTCCCATTGCAAGATTAAAAATCCAGTTTCTTCCCAATGTCCTCAGAACTAACAGCATACAAGCTGTGAGGTTGAAAATTAAATTTTCCTTGTAATTCAGCCATCCATAGGATGAGATTCGAGCTTGTTTTTTAAAAATCTCAGGTCTATGGCTAAGGGAAATTAGAGTTTCTTTCATGAGGACACAGAAATTTTCAGGTTGTGTATGTGGATCTTGAAATGACAATTTGAATACCTGAGTTCATTCTTTCCCCATCTCTACTTTCTCTGAAGCCATTAGGAGAAAATAGCTAATCTCATTATACACATTAACTGGATAAAAGTGATCTAAGGTATCAATATAAGTTCACCAGGAACTTACCATTTATTAGTATTTAATAAGATGTATCCAATGGTAATACTTTTTTATATCTCTATTGTCATATCTTGTCATGACATATCAGTGTTATTTTAATAATTGGAAAGAGTTATTTTTTTGTCTTTATATCTAATCAGATTTGGGAACCAATTTCAGGAACCTCAGAACCAACTCAGAAAATTCATCTTTTTTTTTTTTTTTCTTTTTTCCGTGAGACTGACTCTCATCCAGGCTGGGGCATAGTGGTGCCATCTCAGCTCACTGCAACCTACAGCCTCCTGGGTTCAAGTGACTCTTGTGCCTCAGCCTCCCGTGTAGCTGGAATTACAGGTATGCACCACTATGCCTGGCTAATTTTTGTATTTTTAGTAGAGAAAGGATTTCCCTATGTCGGCCAGACTGGTCTCAAATTCCTGACCACAGTGATCTACCAGGCTTGGTCTCCCAAAGTGCTGGGATTACAGGCATGAGCCACCATGCATGGCAGAAAATTCAGCTTTTTAATTATTTTTCTCTAGAATGGCTCTCAGTATCAAATTCTCTGTGATACTTTGATCTAAAATAAGAGACTGCCAGAGAATGTGGCAAAAATGTGATGTAACTATATACTGCTACAAGAGACAGACTTTATACTGCTACAAGAGACAGACTTTAATTTCAAAGATATGAATAGACTGAAAGTTGAAGCTATATTATTCCAAAAGTTACCAAAACTAAACAAAACAATACTAGAGTTGCTGCGCAAATACCAGACAGTAGACTTTAAGAAAAAATACAATTAATGGCATTTAATATATATTAATGTATAAATCTCCCACAAAGATATAACAACTAAAAACATATATGAACCTTACAACTGAATCTCAAAATATAAGAAAACTTGGCAGAATTACAGTGAGAAATAAGGAATCAAACGATAATTTGGATATCACATTTTCAACATGGGAAGAGAAAGGCAAGAGATCAACAAGGAAATAAAAGAAGTGACTATTGTTATAAACCACATAGATCATGCTAAGCCAAAAAAAAAAAAAGCCTCAATAAATTTAAAATGTTTACAATTATACTTAGTATGTTTCATAAATGTAATAAAATTATTTAGATATGAATAAAGAAAGAAAATTTTGTTTGAAATGAACAAATATATAGAAATTCAGCAAAAACACTTGTAAATAAACAATGGCTAAAAGGAGAAATCAAAAGGGAAATTAGAAAACACTTTGAGATGAGTAAAAACAAAAAAAACACACAATATACCAAAACTCATGAATGAATTGAAAGTAGAGAAATTCTATTTTTAGGGTAAAATTAATACCTATATATGCCTATGTAAAAAATGTTTTCAGTCAATATCTTAAACCTCCACCTGAAGAACTGGAATGAGAAGACTGAATTAAACCAAAGCAAGTAGAAGAAACAGAAAAATAAATACCAGAAGGTAAATTTCTATAATCCTGAATAAAAAGACAATAGAGAAATTCAACAAACCCAAAATTTGGTTCATTGGAAAATTAAATACAATTGATAACACTTTAGACCTATTGGCTAAATACAAGAAAGAGATGATTCAAATCACTAAAGTCCTGACTGATATCACCACTGATTTTATAGAAATAAGTATAAATTAATACTGATCCTTCACAACCTCCTCCAAAAAATTCCAGGTGGCAAATATTATCTTGATATCAAATGCAAAGATATTATAAGAAAAGAAAACCACACATCAATATCTCTTATAAGTGCAGAAATCGCCAACAAAATACTAGTGAACCAAATACAGTAACATATAAAAGGGATTATATCCCTTGACCAAGAAGGAATTATACCTGGAAGAGAAACTTGATTTCACAACAAAAATGTAAAGTAACCATTTTGATCCATCATATTAACAGACTGAAAGACATGAAACATGTGTTCATCAAAATTAACAGAAAAAATATTTAACAAAATCCATAAAGGGTAAAAACACTGACCAAATTGGAAGTATCTGCAGAATTCCTCAGGCTTATAAGAGGCTTCTACAAAAGAGAGACAGTTACCTACATACTTAAACACCAAAAGCAATGGCAACAAAAACCAAAATAGACAAATGGGATCCAATTAAACTTAAGAGCTTCTGCACAGCAAAAGAAACAATCATTAGAGTGAACCAGCAACCAACAGAATGGGAAAAATTTTTTTGCAATCTACCCATCTGACAAAGGGCTAATATCCAGAATCTACAAAGAAACAAATTTACAAGAAGAAAGCAACCCCAGCAAAAAGTGGGTGAAGGACATGAACAGACACTATTGAAATAAGGCATTTATGCAGCCAACAAACATATGAAAAAATGCTCCTCATCCCTGGTCATTAGAGAAATGCAAATCAAAAGCACATTGAGATACCACTTCACACCAGTTAGAATGGCAATCATTAAAAAATCTGGAGACAGTTGCTGGAGAGGATGTGGAGAAATATGAACCCTTTTACACTGTTGCTGGGAGTGTAAGTTAGTTCAACCGTTGTGGAAGACAGTGTGGCGATTCCTCAAGGATCTAGAAATAGAGATGCCATTTCACTCAGCAATCCCATTACTTTGTATATACCCAAAGGATTATAAATTGTCCCATTATAAAGACACATGCACATGTATGTTCATTGTGGCACTGTTTACAATAGCAAAGACTTTGAACCAACCCAAATGCCCATGAATGATAGACTGGATAAAGAAAATGTGGCACATATATACACCATGGAATACTATGCAGCCATAAAAAGGGATGAGTTCATGGCCTTTGCAGGGACATGGATTAAGCTGGAAACCATCATTCTCAGTAAACTGACACAGAACAGAAAACCAAACACTGCATGTTCTCACTCGTAAGTGGGTGTTGAACAATGAGAACACATGGACACAGGGAGGGAAACATCACACACTGGGGCCTGTTGGGGCATGGGGGGACTAGGGGAGGGATAGCAGGGGGTGGGAGGGTTGAGGAAGAAAAACATTAAGAGAAATATCCAATGTAGGTGACGAGGGGGATGGATGTAGCAAACCACCACAGCATGTGTATACCTATGAAATCATCCTGCACGACCTGCACATGTACCCCAGAACTTAAAAATTAAAAAAAAAAAAGCTGTCTATGCTGCTAAGTGAGACTGAACGCTTATACTTTGATTTATTCATTTGTTTAAGACATTCAGTATACTAGTAGGTTTTGGAGCAGATATATAGAATGGAAGCAAAAACACTATTTTGGCAAAAAGAAACCAAGCAAGTAATTATAACAAATTGTGATACATCTTCCATTGTTATGCAAAAAATTGCTATTCTTATTGGTAAACTTCTAGAGTTCAGATCTTCCTCCTACACAGAATTATTTTTTTGCCAAGTCTTTGCAAAATCTTTGATTTCTAGCCAGAATAACAACAACAACAACAACAAAAACATAAAAGAAAAGCAGTTTCTTGTCCCTTGTGAAGTGGAGAATTGAAAGCCTCTACCGGTAAGAAGAACAATAGTTACTCTTTTAACATAGAAGTTCTCACAGGTGCCAAAACCACCCCAAACTATGCCTAAACCCAAGAGCTCTTCAGAAAAAAAAAAGTTTAATCTATGATGCTTGCAGGCAAGAGTCAGGTATGCTCATTTGCAGACTGTCAGACACAGGGAAGACTGTTGAATGCTTTGTTTTCAAAATTCAGTAAACAACTTAGGAAAAAAAAATGTATTTTTTTCTTAAAGTAACTGTTATTGTTGAAACTGTTAGTGTTGAAGGTGTTGTACTTCTAAATAATCTCTTACTATTATAATTATTTCATGCCTATAGAAAGCTTTAAATGGCAACTTCAAATGGGCAGTGTGATCTGAAGTTTAATGATAAAACACGAAATACGGGTAACAGCAATATAACACACGGTTTATGTACAAGGGAAAGAGGACTGTTAGAAGGAAACAGATGACATAAAACTTTCATTTTCTATATTTTGTTTATTATTTAAAAGTCCTCTGTGAATCAAAGTTGGTATGATCTCTGACACTAGTGGATCTCAGAGTTATGTAGAATACTTTCAAAGAATACCGAGGTTTAGCACTTGTTTTTCATGAAAACAATACAATACCCTTACCATGAATTTGTTTGCTAGACAGAATGGTTTCTAAAATATTTTTATATTAATTATATTGTGAAATAGGAAAGTGGGCACAGTAGCTGGCTGAGCATGAAAACTTTGGATCAATATCTGCTCTAGAAGCTATTTACAGAAGGCATATCAAAGCTTCATCTTGGGATGCAAAGAGATTAGTAGACTTAAGGTTAACCCACGACAATGTGAAATAGTCTATCCCAGCTAATATGCATATCCTCAGAGGCAATGGAAATCTAGTTAGTGACCTTGAGTCAGAGTGAAAAAGAACTGTCGTTGGCTCCATAGAGGCAATTTATGTTCCTCCCAACTTATTAAAAACTAACAAATGATCAAACCACAATTCACTGCAGGAGCTACCCTTAAGAACTGTATCAAAGACTTAGGTATCCTCTAGAGGGTGTCGTTTTTCCATGTGCAAGCAGATTTTACAGTAGTATCATAAATCTTAATATTAAATTTAAAAAATGCTAAAGAAATATTAAACACGGAGCAGAATTGGAAATGCCTATTTATACTTTAGAGAGAGCTTATTCTTAATCAAATCATTGAATCTAATGATGAGCGTTGAGGTTCCTGTTGACTTGAAGAGGAATATTCCTAAAGATTATGGGTAACTTGGTAAAATGAGAAAACGTTTTTCTATAACATTAACTTCATATCATGAGATGATAGGCCCACTTAAAACTACCTATGAGGCTAGGTGCAGTGGCTCATGCCTGTAATTCCAGCAATGTGGGAGGCCAAGGCAGGCGGATCACCTGAGGTTGGGAGTTTGAGACCAGCCTAGCCAACATGAAACCCCATCTCTACTAAAAATACAAAAATTAGTCATGCATGGTGGCAGGTGCCTGTAGTCCCAGCTACCCAGGAGGTTGAAGCAGGAGAATCACTAGAGCCCAGGAAGCAGAGCCTGCCGTGAGCTGAGATCGTGCCACTGCACTCCAGCCTGGGCAAAAGATCGAGACAACGTCTCACCAAAAAAAAAAAAAAATACCTATGTAATCAGCTCAGACCAGTGTAGCTCCCAAAATTTTAGGTAGCGAGACCTGGAGAAGCAGAACCTACTTTTTTTTTTTTTTTAATCGCATAACTATGTTTTTTTTAAAGAAAGTTACTTAATGATAGAATAACTGTCCTGGGTATAAAAGTCCTTTTCTTTCCCAGGTAAGAAGCAGTAGAAGGGGAAGTGGTTAATGGAGAAATGTGGATCCCATCACCTATTGCGAGGAATGGAAATTTTAAGCCTTCTTGTTTTTGGAACGTGATTGTAGAGCTCATGATCTTGGTAAAGTTTCTTTAATTTTCTTGAAGCCATGTAAACATGTTTTTCCTATTCAACATAGTCTTCTGCAGTCTAAGGAACAGACATAAGTCAAGAATAGCAGAGAGCAGAAATTAGGTGAGGGTCTTCACATTGTCACTGAAATATAAATAATGCTAATAATGTTAATAACAATAACAATAAATGATGGTTATTTTGTGGCATTTCTCCATGCCTCTTTTGATAGCTGTGATATTATTAACAGAATAAATGCTACTATATTATGCTATATATATATGTGATAACATTATAGAGTTCAGCCTATGTTTTAACACATGCTGTTATGCATATTTGAAATAAAACATTAAGCAAGGCACAGTAGTGCATGCCTATAGTCCCAGCCACTCAATAAGCTGAAGCGAGAGGATGAATTGAGTAGAGAAGTTCAAGGCTATAGTGCACTAGGACGATGCTTGTGAATAGCCACGGCACTCCATCCAAGAAAACATAGTGATACATGTGTTTTAAAGAAACTAATACATACAATAAAATACATAAAAAATAAAAATAAGTAAAACATTATTATTCAGGTAATTATTAATCATTCCTTCCATATACAATTTTAGGTAGCTACTATATACATTTCATGTTGTATTAGTCCATTTTGCATTGTCATAAGGGAATACCTGAGGCTGAATAATTTATAAAGAAAATAAGTTTATTTGGCTTACAGTTTTGTAGCCTGTGCAAGCATGGAAGTAGCATCTGCTCAGCTTCTCAAGAGGTCTCAGAAAGCTTTTACTCATGACGAAATGTGAAGGGGGCAGGCATGTCAAGAGAGAAAGTAAGAGAGGGTAGGAGGCTCCAGGCTCCTTTAAACTAGCTCTCATGTGAACTAATAGCACCAGAACTCACTAATTACCATGGGGAGGGCACTAACTTATTCCTAAGGAATCTGCCCCAATGATCCAACACTTCCCACTAGATCCTACTTCTAACATTGGAGATCACATTTCAATAGGAGATTTGAAGGGACAAACATCTAATCTATATCACATATTCATGTGACCTTAAGATAATTTAAAAGCTTGAAGTTAGCCAGACCTGTATGCAAAAGTTTAAATCAGCTTTACTCATAATTGCCCACATGTGGAAATAACCCAAATGTCAGTCAAGTGCTGCATGGAAACAGCGTTAAGGTATAACCATCCAATGACAAACTACTTAGCAATAAAAAATGAGTAACTAGTGGTACATGAAACAGCAAGAATGATATCAAAAGCATCATGCTAAGTGAAAGACACCAGTTATAGAAGACTAAATAGTGTACGAGTCCATGTATTTGAGATCCTGGAAAATGTAAAACTATAGAGACAAAAATTTATCAATGGTTTCTAAGCGTCAGGGGTTAGAGGAGGAGATTAACTACAAAACGGCATAAGGGGTGGTTACTGAACTACATTTATTTGTCAAAATTTATAAATCTGTACACCTAAAAATGAGTAGATTTTATTATCTGTAAATTGTATCTCAATTAACCTGAATTTACAGAAAGTTTGCTTCTAGAAGTTGGAATACACAACTATTTTACTTTAAATATTCCACAAGAATACTGAAACCATGAATGTGTTTGGCTATGGTTTTGATGATACTGATTCTGATAAACATGACAATTACACAAACATCCTTCAACACACTTTGGGGAAAAAAGAAGATCCTACTGGAAAGCAGATCATAGCTTGCTTTTTCTACTTGACTAAGTTGCCTTATAATTTCAGAGCAGAGTCTTTGATTTAGCTACAATTCAGTAGTCACACAGGCTTGAGTATCATACCTTTGCGTAGTTTCACAGAATTTTTTTTACCTTGGGACACTGTAGAAGAATGGGAGCAGATCATTTCTTTCACTTTGACAATGAACTGATGCCACTGACTCATTTTCCTCACTTTTGTTTTTGCTTCCAGTAATGTCTGCCTCCAACAGGTGCAAAATAAGTCATTGAAAATCAAAAAGATATAATTGGCCATGGAGAAAAACAAAGAAAGTGATCATTCTGTAATCATGGGCTTGACAAAAACACCTCAGATGTTTTTAACATTCTACCTGGTGATTTAGATGTTCTTCTGGAAGTTGTATGGGAGTATTCTTTCTTCAAATAGTTTGCCATCCTCCTGACTCAATGAAAAGCTGGCATATTTTAAAAAATGGTAGTTATATATACAGCATGAATATTATATATAAACATCTAATCCTGGCTTAAATTTAGTTTCATAGCTAGATGTCTGTAGGTATCATTTTATTTATAGCACGTTTCTTTTTTTCATTTAGAAGCCTTACTTTTTTATTTATTACATTCCACTAGATAATATTTACATGCAATTTGGACTTCTACCAGTTAAATCCTATAATAATACTACTGTTTATGTGATGGTGAAGTGATTACATTTAAATATTTTTTATCCATGTTGCCCTGACCATAAAATACACTTGATGCTATTGTTTATCCAAATGAAATAACATAAATTTAAAGTTAAGAGAAAGGGAATAAAGTCTTACAAAATAGAACAAGGGAGTAGATGGTTTCTGAAGAAGGTTACATCATCTGAAAAAAGCATTTCGATTTTAAGAATGAAGTAGGGCAGTTAACTCCATAGGCAAGGGGAAATGGTCCTTTTGTACTCTAAGAACCAAAATTGTCTAATGCATGCATTATTAAACCATATTTTAAAAATGCAAAAGGCAAGACCAAAGGAGTCAAGAAACATCAAAAGTTTCAATACATGCAGGTTTTTCATTTAAGAAAAGTGCCTTCCACATTAATTCATGCACAGCTTTCAAGTTTTTTGAATTAGTTAACTTAAAGTAATAGAAAAAACCTTGAATTCATCCAGAAGATAGATATACATCTAAATGCACAAGTACACACCCGTGCACTTTCACAAACATGAACAGGGTACCTGCTACATGTGAGGCCTTCCATTAGGCTAGGTCTTGTTCTTAATCAGTAAGATTAAAGTATTTCATAGCATAATAGCTTTAAAATAGGGCTGCTGGTGCGCACAGAGATCCCTTGACTAAGAAGGCCCCAAAGATGGAGCCAGGGAATTTGAACATTTACCCCATCTCTCTAGTCTTTCACCAATATATAAAAACAAACATATGGACACACAGACAATAGCAGTTAATGAGCTGAGGGTCAGTAAACATTTTCAAGGTAAATTCAAGTTTTGACAATTTTTAGATCTATATAGTGAAACTGATAAAGAAGAATGCTCTAAGCAAGTGCTTCGGGCCATTTTCCTCCTACTGTTCATTAACTGCCCAGTATCATGATTGATCTGGTCACTTTCCCTTAGCTGTTAGTTCCTTTTACGTAGCCACAACAGGCTCAGTCTTTCAAACCTTTGCTTTTACGACCTATACATCTGCCTATTTGATATTACGTCCAGTCCAGACCACCAACTTTTTCATAAAAGCCATAAAAAAACTTAGTAAATTGACTTAAGGTAGATAAAAATCAGTGGTCTGGAGATAAATAAGGTTATTCCTTTATATAAAATACCAAAGTTGTGAGCCTTCGGCCTTTTTGCCTTTAGTGATTGAGGTGAACATGCTGACATATACCAGCTGAAAACTTTTAAAGCTCTTTCCTTTAATCTTATGCTCTGAAAATGATCTACAAATTCCAATACTAAGTTTATGTTGGCTTGTAAACGCCAAAGTATTTCTTAGAGATACAATCATTCTGGCGGAGAATTTTTGCATACAATTCCTTGGAAGAAACTTAAGATATTTATCTGAATATGTTTAAAATTACCTTTTTTGGAATTTTGTTTTACTCAGGAGCAGAATTTCATCATTTTTCTTTCTTTTTTAATAATGTAAGTTTTTTTTTAAAAAAGGCAAAAAATTAAATAGGCTCTAAACTCCCCCCAAAATTAAATAGGCTCTAAACTCTCTATACATATATAACCAATTACTAAAGAATGATATTATGCGGTTTATCACAAACAAAAATAACTAAATCATTTACATCATTTCAGCATTTTATCAGCCAAAATAGGCTGTATGATGCTGACATTACAGAAAATCTAACAAATAATATAACATTTCAATTAATGTAACATTTGAAAACTGTTTCAAAATAGCAGACATTTATTTTTCAGACACAGTAAACATTCAATTGAGGTTTGCAAGCAAGCAGGCTCTGCTTTCATAGTCATCTGTAGACCTAGGGTGACTAGGGCTGTAACTTGACTGGTGGCACAAACTTGGGAATGTTGCAGAGTTTGCACTGGCTCTTAAAACTTCTATCCGCATATTACACACATCTCTTCAGCTCACATTTCATTGGTCAAAGACATCATATGGTCATACCTAACGTTAAAGGGAGTAGTGGTGGGCAATCCTGCATATGCTTGAAAAAAGCAGGAAATATCTGGCAACCGTCTTAAGCAATCATCACAAGCCTATACCTTTCCAGAATTAGGAGAAGGGCACTGAACATTTACTGGTTCTAATCATGGTACAAGACCTGGTGAGTGAGACAACCACCTAGGGAATTGATAAATCACTAACAGAGAAGTATATACAGCCAAAACATTTGTGAAAGAGAAGGTAGGCAGAGGGATAAATCTATGTGAAAACTCAATAGATTAAGTACAGGAGGCCAAAGGAAGAAAGCTTCAAAATAGAGAATGGAAGATGGCATTTGAAGCATTTTCTGTCAATTCATGGTTAAATGTAGAGAAGTTTTAGTGGAACCTGGGTTTCAAGAATAAGTATACTCAGAAGTAGATTATACTTAATACATTTTGTTACATTTGATATCATATACTTTTGTTATATTTGTTATCATATACTAAGTAGATTATACTTAACACATTTTTACATTTGATATATAACATATACATGTTACATTTGATATCATATACATATCATATATCATATACTAAGATGCTATGTAAGTCAACACTGTATAAGGGACTTTAATTATTATTAAATGTATGGTATATTAACATTTGCATTTAAAACAATAATTTAATTTAAAATAGCATAGTACGTACTTCAAAATTAGGGTTGGCTATTTCCAAACTTATTTAACAGTCAAAATGATGCTGCTTGATTACTGCCACTAATATTCAGAGGAATATTAAATTTCCTTCTGTGGTTTTCCACTTAGGACAAAGTAAATGAATGATTTAAGACCTGCAAACTGTGTCTGTATCAACTTTCCAAGATTAATTGATAGCCTCTATGTTTCGATGCTCATGGGGCAGATGGATATGAATGACTGACACTGCTCTTAATATCACAGCATGATTCAAAGCATCACCAAAGTCTTAAAAGAGAAAAAAATAAAAGCCTCTCCATTCACGTTTCTACTTCAAGTCCTATAATTAGACATAAAAGGACAATATATTTGTCTTCTTCACTAGACTGAGGGTTTCTTAAGATAGGGCTCGTGACTTGTGTCTATGTTCCCCATACCTAGTGTACACTATACACATCCATTTAAAAAAACATAAAAGTAATTAATAATTTGGCCTTGGTGGAAAGGATAGTTTTTCTAAGACTTCTGTGACTTGTTTAGCAAAGTTTTTCTATTGATTTCTTTACTTGCTTCACTCACACGTATGTGGCATTGAGTCACTTTGGGGCAGAAGTTGTTTTGGTTTTGTTTTTTTTGTTGTTGTTTTTTTTTTTGAGATGTAGTCTAATTCTGTTGCCCAGGCTGGAGTGCAGTGGCATGATCTCAGCTCACTGCAACCCCAACTGTGCCAGGTTCAAGTGATTCTCCTGCCTCAGCCATCCAAGTAGCTGGGATTACAGGCACCTGCCACCATACCCAGCTAATTTGTGTATTTTTAGTAAAGACAGAGTTTCACTGAGTTGGCCAGGCTGGTATCGAACTTCTGAGCTCGTGATCTACCCACCTTGGCCTCCCATAGTGAAGGGATTAGAAGCATGAGCCACCATGCCCAGCCAGGACAGAAGTTTTAAAAGCCAGTATGGAGTTTGTTGTTTAAAAGCCAGTATTGCAGTTTTATGACTGCAATAATAAATGGCAATGTCCGAGACAGAAACTCTACCAACCTGGGATCCTGAGTCAAGACGACATGGCGCAGGGCCCTGGCTGACCTACAATAGGCATGAGTGAGAAGTATTCTTTGCTGCTCTAAGCAACTGAGATATTAGGATTGTTGGTTACCTCAGCATAACCTAGCACATTCTGACTGATGACTTATGGAATATTTGGAATAAAGCATAGGACTTCAAAGAATAATAAAACGCTATTAAGAAAGAAACAGTTGAAAGAAAATTCATAAATTAAAGCTGTGGCTTTGTGTTTATAGGTAATTTCTCAAATCCAAACTTACTTTCTGCAGGTAAAACCTGAAGCTCAGATAAGTTGAGTCAGTTGATCAATTTCACAAACTGACTTCAAAAATCACTTCATGCTCTTTTCACTATCCCCTATGCCAGTTTTCATTCCATTTTCACAGTTAGGAAAGCTGAGTTTCTGGAAGTTAATTGGTTACTAAGAAGGAGCTCAAGTGGCTTCATGCCTGGTGTTATTTCTACTACTAAAAATATCCTCACTGTCAGGAAGAACACCTAAAATTTATATTTTAGAGAAGTGGTATAATACAGCTGGCAATAAGTAATCCAAGGTACATAGTTACCACTCCTTTCTTCTTCCCATCTTCTGTGTATGTAGTGAATCAGAACAAGCATAGCTGAATTCTAAAAAGCATAGCTGAGCTCTACCTTTTAATAATCATAGGGATAGAAGTCACATATCTATAAAATGGTGATAAACAAATATACAAGGTCCCTATCATACTGAAACAAAGCAAACAATGAATCAATATTATCTTCCTATCTTTTCTATGTAAGAATCCTTACTGATAAATATGCATATCATCAAATCTGAGCAAGTCACAATTAGAAATGAACCTTAAAAAAGTCATTGTTTAGAATGGATTTGTTTTTCTTCCCTTGGCACCTATTCAACAGGAAAGGATATTTATTGTTCTATAATATCAATGTTGAGGCCTGGTGTGGTGGCTCACAGCTGTAATCCCAGCAATTTCTAAGCCCAGGTAGGAGGATCACTTGAGCCCAGGAGTTCATGATTAGCCTGGACAACATGAGATCTCATTTCTACAAAAAAATTAAATAATTAGCCAGCTGTGGTGTCACGTGCCTATAGTCCCAGTTACTAAAGAGACTGAGGTGAGATGATCATAATCACTGGAGCCCTAAGAACAGGAAGTCAAGGCTTTAATGAGCCATTATTGCACCCCTGCATGCTAGACTGGGTGACAGAGTAATAATCCATTTCAAAAAATAATAATAAAAATATAAATAATTAAGAACTCGGCAGACTGAATTAAATTATCATAATTGTATTTGCACATTATAGAGATGTTGGGAAAAAGACAAGCATTCTACTCTCTCTTTTGTATGAAAATGATTAAACCTAGAAATTCTGAATCTACTCCTGGTTAAGGAGATTTCTGATGACTGACACGACTCATCAGAAATCTAGAGCTGGCCAGTCAAGTATGAAGTCAGGAGGCTGTGACAGACTGGAATTTCACAGTCTGCCATTCAGCTCTACTCACTAGGGCTCAGTGAAAATGAGAGATACCTTAACAGGTTTACTGGCTCCTACTGAGTTCAAAGGCAGTAGGTAACTTGGCCACCCTTTCTTCTCTGTCTTTTCCTAGTCCTCTCACCCTTCAGATGAATCATGTGAGCCCGTAATTAGGATTCTTGGGGACTCAAAATTTTGCTAGAGCTCTGAAGAGGAAGAAACATTCTCCATTTAAAGGGAAAATAGTCATTCTCTAATGGACATTCAATATTCATACTCTATTAGCAATATTGCCTAACTTCTATAAATTCTATAATCCAGTAATATATCTACTTGACATTTGTAAAAGACATCTATGCCATATCATGTTCTTTCCTCTGGGAAGCATTTATAAAACTACAAGAATGTCTGCCCCCTATTGTATCTAAGGGAATGCAAGAAATTACACGTGAAAATAAACTTTGTATTATCTATTTATTCCCCTGGTGAATAAAATTGTCAGCTTCCATTTTCTGTTTCATCTCCCTCTAGGATAGCATTTACTTCATTGGGATGAGAATGGGAATCTGCCATCACTCTTTATTGTTGCAATCCAAAGTGTTAGTTTTGCTCTGTGCTTTTCTTCTTTGAATTGAATTTGGCACTTGAAGCCCTGCAGAAGGTAAATGTATCTCCTCTCCGAGGTTTCCTCATTTTGTAGGGAGAAGATATATGAGTTATTCAATTCCCATTTCTATGCCTACAAAAATACACTGCCATCTTCTACTTACTCCACAGTGGGAATATATCTGATTTATCTTTCGCTTTTTGCATTAAACAGAAAGGCTTCATGCCAAGTCTTTTATTCTGGAAAATGCTCATCTTGACTGGAGAAATTCTTTTTGTTAATGCTATTCTAAAACTATCACCACATGAAAACTGGCTCAACTGCTGACCACACTGAATAATAATATAAAATTGTTACCATGGTGGCTAGTGGTTTAATGAAAAAGAATCAGCAGGTTGCATATGCAATCAGCAAATAGGGTCAGAAAGGAAATCACCTTTTCTTTCTGAGAGCATCAGTCATTTTTATCTTGAGTCCTGACTGAAACCTTTGCCTCATTCTAAAAGTTTTATCAATTGTCAGGCATGGAAGAATCTATCCATATCTCCCTCCTTCAAAACCCCTATATAGGCTCAGAATCCCAAGAAAGAAAAAGGGCTCAATAAGGTATTATGCCTACTTTATTTATTATGTCTAATTTATTTTGTCTCTGACAAAATATGTACAGATTAACTTTTTTTGTCTAAAAAATTGTGGTGTGGTTTGGTTCAGGTGGCTAGCTCATTTTGCTTAGTGATAATGAGTCAAGGCTTATGAGTTCAAATGCCAGGTCAGTCAGTTAAGTTTACTGCCCCTTAGAGTTGGAAACAATTTGCATTGAATAGAATATAAATAAGGCACCATTAGTGGACAACCAACCAAAAGTATATGCTTTTGTGATGGAAGGTGAATAACTTCATTTATATGCATGAAAGAAATCAGTGGAAACACGTTAATATTATTCCATACATAGATTGTCTCAACTCATCTGACAGTATGTATAGTTCAATGTTCTTAAAGTAAGACATTTTATTATCTATATAATCTTAGAGCTGGAAGTCATCTCAAAAGGTCTTTTGATCTGGCTCCCTGCCTTCCAACGGCATATTTGAATTCTATTTACTGCTTAGCTCATACTCATTTTGGAAATGTAGAACAGCTGGTAGGCATTTTCTTATTAATGCTTCTTAATATCCTTAAATACAATAAAGTCACTCATTGGTCTTTCCATCTCACTGAACAATTCTAATACAGAATGTTTAGGATTTCAAATACATATTGTTTAGTATGCTTTTTTTTAGTATGCTTACTTTTGGCCCAATTTTCTAGAAAGTCATTAATATAGACACTGCAATTTTTTTCTCTTGCCTTGGACTACAAAGACCCCCATGCAGGAGCATGAAGCTAACTCTAGAGAAGTGACTCTTAAATGTACTGATTAGATGACTGAAGTCGTTGACTTATAAATAAATGTTCTCCATAGCATTTATTTATGGCCCATCATGTTTTCCTGAGGATTAAGAATAATGTCCTTAATAATGTTAACATTTCTTAATGCAAATAGAATTATTTTGTATTTCAATTATTATTTATCTGCCTCAGAGACATTTCCATCAGGAGTCATCATCACACCAATGTAGTGGGACTGATTTGCCAAACTGGAAACAGTAAAGGGTAGTGACACATCATGCCCCATTGACAACAAAAGTGGCACATGGCACAGCCGTATTTGATTTAAAGGCCCTGTGAATAAAAAGAGTTTGCCTCTGAATTTTATTAATTGAGTTTTAAGTGAGCATCCTTTAGAGAATAATCAACACAAACAGAAAAAAACAAAAACCTAATCTGATGGCAAAATTGGCAATCATGAAGATTAGAACATTGAAAGAAAATTGAGACAGCTTGGAAATAAAACATCAAAAGGAAATATTTCAAATGGGATGACATAACAAAAAAATAAATTATAGTTCATTTGATGCAGAAAACCAAGAGCAAATCTTACTTGCAGGAAGTGATGATTGTTGTAAATTGCAAGGAGCGAATTGGCCAATATCATCTGAAAACAAACTTTTCACAGAAAAATAGCAAAAAGATTAAAGACAATGAAAGAAATCTCAGTCACACAAGACAATAGCCCCAATACTGAATCTTTGCCTAACTTTCAAAGTTAGATCGCATGTATTTCAAAGCTGCTCTAGCCTATGTGAAGATTCTCCTGTGGCTACACTGAAAGGTGGTTTTGCGAAATTTGCTTTGGTTCACAGGCAAAAATAGATTTTATGTACATTCCCTCAAAATATAATGTAGACATAATTGAAATGCATTTAACATGTTTTCAGCCAGCTACTGCAGCACGTACCCTTGCTACCAGGTTGTTCTGTAATCCTCAGTTTGCATAAGGATGGTCATTCTGCCAAGGCCATTGTTTTTATTACATTTGCTGAGAGTTTTTGGTGATAATTTGCAAATGTTTTAAAGATCAGACATTGTAAGACTGTTCTCGTTATAGGCATCATGATTCCTTAAAATTTTTTTGTAGTGATATTCAATAAATGTGGCTCCTCTGTCAAAGTAGAAAAATACTAACTAATATAAAATTGGGTCCAGTAAGTGTTGTTCTTTTCAGGCGACTCATGGGCCCAGATGTCCACTGGGTGGACAGAAGCAGATAGGGAAGTTACACTCTTCTTGCCTTGTTTTTTTCTCTTTTTTGAGTGAATCCTGCTTTGCTTCCTTTGCAGAAGCAGAAGCAATTCTTTATGTTCTCAACTCTTTCATGAATTTGCATTGCTTAAGCCATTTTCATAAAAAGCACATATTTTCATGAAATTCACAAATATAAAGAGTGCCCTTGTTTTGACTATGACATTTTCATTCCCATTTCTGTCATATTTCTACTTACTCTTAATGCCAAATTAAATACTGTATTTAAAATAAAACTTTTACTTTCAACTAATGATTCCAGGCAGAGTCCTTCATACTCTTATGAAAATTTGATAATTCTTCTAACCCATAAAAATGGTACCAATATTTCCTCGTTGTTCTTGTCCTCACTGTTTAGGTTTTGTTTTTTGTTGTTTTTTGACACTAACATTTTTTTTAAGCATCCAATACAATTGATTAAACAGATATTCTTCACTTTTTCTTGTCTGACTAGATGCAAAGGAAATATAATTTTTAGAACCAGGAGTGCTAATTACATAGGTAATATTCTGTCCTCTATTCTCAGCATACCACATTAGGAGGCACTTCATTTGTGCCATTTTTAGTAATATTAAATTTGGTCATTTTTGTTAAAATGATGTCTACCAATTGATGGATTAGGCAGGAGATTGGTAGGTGGGAAAGTTACTTATATTTCATTTTCAAAAATTGGTAATAAGCAAATAACCACTATGTTAGTTGATACTATTGGATTAATATAAATTGATGATCACTGCCTAAATCAATTAGTAGAATAGTCGTTGTGAAATGGTGATTTTCTAATTTTACCATTACTTCTATATTTATGAGCTGGCAATACTCTGTGAAGAGCTTTCCTTTTTCTCTTATTCTACTTATGAATGTATTTATTCATTTATTTAGCATTCTTCCTCCCACAGAGAGATAATAGATCTTCAGCAACATCAAAATGTCAACACATAATCCTACAAAAATTTATTTTGAGATTACCATACTAATACCAGTAGCAAACCAAAGTTTTTTGTCTTTAGAGTAAGTCCCATTGAGGGCATACATAGGCATTTTTTAATTATTTACCTATTGTTAATTTGATTTGCAGTTAGGATTATTTGTTTCTATGTATACAAAAGTAGGGGGTTGTTTTTTTCTTATTGCATATGATGCTACCTTTTGAATAAATAAAATATTTACAATTCAAAACCTCAACTCTTTATGAAAGGCTTACTCAGAAAAATCACATTTTCTTTTTCTTATCCCCTTTATCTCTTAAAATATTAAAACACTTTTAATATTTTTAATTGTATGCATAAAATGGTCTGGAGATATATCTATTTATTTTGATCCTTCAAGAATATGTTTACTAGATTTAAAATCCTTGGCTTATCTCTCAAACTCTCCATTTTTTTTTTTCTGCTCCAACATCATTCTATTTTGTACATTGTTGCTTATAAGTCAAATATCAATCTAGTTTTCTTTGATTTTTACATGACAGGATATTTTCTCTGTAAGTTCTGAAGATTTTATATATCTTAATATCTAATAGATTTAGTAAGTATATTTTGTAGCCTATTATTCTGGGCCAATTTTCCTGGTTACGTGTTAGATGTTTTCAAAATGTAGCTGTGAATAACATGCATTCCAGAAAATTCTTGATTATTATTATATCCTATGACTTTGTTTTGTTTACAGATTCCAGTAACACATATATTGAGGCTTCCTTTCCTATTTTCTATATTTATCTTTCCTTTCTATTTGACCTGTTCTTCACTTCTATTCTGAGGCTGATTTTTATACATTTTCTTGATATCTATTATTATGTTTTAAGTAAAATATATTGTCCTAACATTTTGTAATCTACATTATTTCTAAGATTTTTAAAAAATCTTGTATTTCATTTTAATTATTAACATCAGATAACCCTCTCCTTTGTATATTTTCTTTTTTTCACCTGATAACATTATGAGATTTTGAATTTCTGGTTTAATGCTTGATTTTGTTTGCTTGCTTTTGTTTGCTTACTTGTTTTGTTTTTACCTCCAAAGGTGTTTTTAAGCACATTTAATTCAGAGGTAAAGATGTCATGGGCAGTTTTCTTCTGTTTTGTTTTTTTGGGGAAGTGGCAGAAGAATTTTCATCAGCTGAAATGTTTTCATTCTCATGTTCTGTTTAATTTCTTACAATAAATTTTCATGGACATCACTGTTTTGGGTTTATTTCTTAATATCTTCAAGACTAGAATGTTGACCAAAAAAAAAAGCTAGTTTGTAAAATAATTGAAAAGATTTGTTCTGAGCCAAATGTGGTGACAATGACCCATGACACAGTCTCAGGAGGTCCTGAGAACATGTACCTAAGGTAATTGGGTTACAGTTTGGTTTTATACATTTTAGGGAGACATAAAACATCAGTCAATGTAAGTTATACATTGATTTGGTCTGGAAAAGTGTGACAACCGGAAATGGGGGTGGGGAATTTGTGAGGTGGTAATTGGATGGTTTGCAGGTCATAGGTGGATTCAACGGTTTTCTGACTGGCAACTGCATGAGGGAGTTAAGTGCCTATCTAAACACCATTCAGTCATTTGGGGGGCTCAGAATTTTATTTCTGGTTCACAAGAGATACATTTTTATGTACACTGGTTTAAGTGTTTTGGGTGACTTAACAGACTTCTAAGTTCAAGAGTGCTCTTTTCTGCTGATATATTAACATGCCGTTTATTTACTTATTTATTATTTTTTTTTGGTCTCAATTCCAGCTCTACAATTTATTAGCCATTTGACCTTGAGGATAATAACAATGTCAACCTCATACGGTTGTGAAGATTAAATAAATTAGCACACATACAATGTTTGGAAAAGTCTCTAATACACAGTAAATATTTCACAAGATGAGAAGATAAAGTGGAGCAGTTCTAGGGAAGCTTGGGCTGGAGCCCAGAGCTTTGACTGTTGGGATCTTCCCCCTTGTCCCTCTCGAAGAGGCCCAGCCCCAAAATTTAATTCTGTCTTAAAGAAGTCACCCACTTAAGTTAACCAGCTATTAGGAAGCTTCTGTGGGTAGTGAGGGGTGATGGCTGTTTAAGTCTCTGCTATGTTTTTATTTTTGAGTTCTCTCCACCAATATTCTGTAGTTTACTACTCCAGTCACCTGATCCTAGTTTACTGAGCAGTGATTGTAGCTTTTTCCACTTTCGAACCTGAAATTAGTATCATTTAATGTTCTTTGAATAGTTCAGAACTATGGTGATTAAAAAGGAAAAAGAAGAAAGCATTTCAATAATGCTACATTTCACGACTCAAATTCAACATGTACACACTTGTCTTTATTTATAAACTTCTTCCATCGTATATCTGAAATCTGTGACAGCTTCTCCTGCTCAATATTTAAAACAGTTTTATCATCTCCCTTTCAAAGAAAACCTTGCTTAAGGACCAGCTAGTCACTGCCAATGTCAAAATGAGGTGAAATATCGAAATAGGTCTCACCAGCAACAAGTTTTCTCAACATGTTTTCTACGCAGCAAAGTTTAGGGAAAAAAAGGATTGAAAAACAAAAACCTTGACTTTGCAGACCATTGTTTCCTCCATTTATGACTTGTTATGCAACTTTGGATAGGAAACTTTCTCTGAAACTCAGTTTTTCTATTTTAAACTGAGGGTGTTCAATGAGAACAATGGTCTTTTCTTACTTTGTTTCTTGCCTTCCTGCCTTCCCTGCGTCCCTTTCTTCTTTCCATTTCTTCCTCACATTCTTCCTTCTCCCCTCCTCTTCCTCCTGCTTCTTTTACTGTCTTTCTTCTCTTTATTCTTTCTTTCAGTAGTAGAAACCCTACCCTCCCCAAAATGAACTCCCATCCAGTTGGCCAGCATATTGCGCATAAAGATGGAGCCTTCTTTAGAAGGTCCTCCTCACTGGTCTCCTCCTTGCCTTCGGGAGAGCACATCATGCCATTTATTTAAATCAATGGTGTCATATTTTTTGAGGTTGGGGGAAGAAGACAGTGTGTGTTGAAGTTATTTTCTAATTTGATGATTGGAAAGAATCTTTGACATCTATCTCGACTCCTTCTTTCCCCTTCCCACTATGCCTTCAAGGGACTCCTTGCCTTTCCAAATTTCCTCTTCTTTACTAAAAAAAGGCACTTCATGTGCTGTGCATTATCAAATCTTCATTCTCATTTCTGAGTAGCCAATGCTTATATATCCCAGTACTCAGATATTTTCTCTGCATTATCTGCATCTGTTTTGAGTAAATTCACCTGTGTCTCATTACCCACAGGCTCCCCATTAGCTTCCCCCTTTATTGAACCTGTTTAACGCTTAACTCAGTTGCAAGTACTAAACTTGGCTTAGATGTTTTGTGTATTTATTTCCCTACTTCCATGTAATTTATGAGTTTTAGCATTCCGTGTCTCCCAAGTATAGTGTAGGCATGGGTTAATGTTGGTATAATTTGCCTTCTTGTCAATATGGGTGTTTGAGTGTGTGTGTGAATGTGGTGTGGGAAATATATGGAGACAACAAACTTCAAGAAACTTTTTTATTCTATAGAAACCTAGAACCAAATTTTTACCAATTTTTTCAGACTTTCAGTAAATTCGACTAGTGTGTTAAATGATGCATGTAGCCACAAAAGCAGCAAGTAGACATCACAGACTTGGGGTTTTGTGTGCAGAAGCATTGCAATGAAGACATAATCTTCCATTCAACAAATACACAAACACACTCAATCTTATTTTTGTGCCAAATGCTAAACTCAGTACTGCTGATACAGTGGCATATAAGACCAAAAAATTACTGAAATTTATAGGATGATGATGTCAGAGGTGTGTGAACCAGAGCAAATTCATCTTGAACAGGATCTGGGTAAAATGAGGCTGAGACCTACTGGGCTGCATTTCCAGACAGTTAAGGCATTCTAAATCACAGGATGAGATAGGAGGTCATCACAAGATACAGGTCATAAAGACCTTGCTGATAAAACAGGTTGCAGTAAAGAAGACGGCCAAAACCCACCAAGACCAAGATGGCCAAGAGAGTGACCTCTGGTTGTCCTCACTGCTACACTCCCACCAGCACCATGACAGTTTACAGATGTCATGGCAACATCACCGTATTACCCTATATGGTCTAAAAGGGGGAGCATAAATAATCCACTTCTTATGGAGTATATCATCAAGAAATAACCATAATAAAGGGCAACTAGTATGGTGATTCCTCAAGGACATAGAAATAGAAATTGCATTTGACCCAGCAATTCCATTACTGGATATATAGCCAAAGGATTTTAAATCATTCTATTTTGAAGACACATGCACACGTATGTTTACTAAGGCACTGTTAAGAATAGCAAAGACCTGGAACCAACCCAAATGCCCATCAATGATAGACTGGACAAGGAAAATGTGGCACATATACACCATGGAATATTATGCAGCCATAAAAAACGATGAGTTCTTCTCCTTTGTAGGGACATGGTGAATCTAGAAACCATCATTCTCAGCAAACTGACACAAGAACAGAAAATCAACACTGCATGTTCTCACTCACAGGCAAGTGTTGAACCATGAGAACACATCAACACAGGGAGGGAGCATC
>CAUYLG010033252.1:0-33455 GCA_963573385.1 Cacajao melanocephalus | reverse complement strand
CGGTGGGGAATAGGGGAGGGAGAGCAGCGGGTAGGGAGGTTGGGGAGGGATAACATAGGGAGAAATGCCAGATATAGGTGACGGGGGGAGGTGAAGGCAGCACACCACATTGCCATGTATGTACCTATGCAACAATCCTGCATGAGCTGCACATGTACCCCAGAATATATATATATACATATATATATATATATAGGCAATTTTATATATATTTATATATCTTTTGCATTAAAAGAGGCTTAAGGAACATAGCAACTGGAAAAAAAAAAGAATTAAGATCACCTACAAATAACTAAGATCACCTAGCAATAACTAATAACTCTTACGGTTATATTTCTAGTTACTTTTCTCTTCAGTATTTGTGTGGAAGTAGGTGGAGGCCTTTGGTTCCTGGCCCAGCACTTAGGGGTCCTCTCCCTACAGGGGAAGGACGGGTAGAGAGGGCATGCCGTGAGGCTCTTCCATCCTCACGGCGTGGCGGTTGGGTCGTTCTCCTCACAGCTTCTGCCTCCGGATGTGGGGAAAAGGGCCTTGTCCCAGACACAAAACGAATGTGTGGCTCAGAGGCCTGGGCACACCCCTACCAGCGGGGCCTGGGCCTGTCCAGTGGCCGGTGAAGGCGGAGGCAGGGGGTCGGCTGGGCACAGCGGGTGTCGCTGATGCTGGGATATCTCAGTGGACAGGGTCGGGAAGTGTAGGTCAGATGTCGATCCGGGGTTTTTACTGGGCAAATCTGAGGCCACTGGAGCATGAAGATCCACAGCAGTAGCCTTGGACGGAGCCACAGAGGTCAGCAGGGCCCGCTGAGTGCTGGGCTGTTGGGTGCGAAGGGGCGGGCGGGGCTCCTCCCTGGGTGGAGCGCGGGCAGGGTGGCTGCACAGCCCAGCAGCCGTCCGGGAACTCCTCGTTCAGCAAGAAATACCGGCAGGTGAAAGTTTGAGGAGAAACAAGATATTTCATCCTCCCACCCCCACGGGACCTCCCCAAATACAGCTTCACCACAAATAGACAACAGGAGCTGAGCTCAAATCGTTTAGAAGAGCGCGTGAAACGTGATATCCATTTAATGCCACACACGTGGCCAACCAGTCCAGCCTTGGTTGTGAGGCAGTGCCCGGGGCCTGTCCTGCTGAGGATTCAGACGGGCAGACAGCTGGGGTCTAGAGGGCCCTCTGGGCTGGCCAGGAGGGCTGGGCACGTGGGCCAAGAGCGAGGGGCCACTGCACTGCTCCTCAGGGCTCCGGGAGCTCAGGCAGCAGCAGAATGGAGGGTCCAGGCCCTCACTGGGCCATGGGGAGGGCACGTGGCATCCCCAGCCCCACCCCAGCAGGGGCCCACCTCTCCCTCCGCTGGCAGAGACGGGCATCAGACCAGGCAGAGCCCCGAGCTCCTCTGGCTCCTGCAGTCCCGCCGGGCACAGCCTCCCAGCAGCTGCCGCTCCAGGTCTCTGGCATCGGGGGTGCAGTCTTTTGGTCAGTGGTTAGGGCTCTCCCTCACGGATGTGGGTGTTGTCTCCTCCTCGGCCACCGTGGTGATGTGTGGAGGGGTCTGCAGGGCCTCAGGGACTAACTGTTCCTCACCTGCCTCCTGTCCGGGTACACAACAGATCCTCAGGCTCATTTTACTGCTTTCAGTTTGAGGAGCTGGGTTCCCTCCTGAGCTAGCGTGGCTATAATTGAGGGACTCAGGAGCCTCGGAGAACTGGAATCCCCTACCCTGCACACCAAAAACACCAGCCCAGCGGGGAGCGGAGAAGGGGAAGGCAGAGGAGAATCAATACCTGGAGGGAGGCATTCAGCTGGAAGTCGCCTGCAATGCACAGACACACAGGTCAGGTAGGGGCAGTGTCTGATCAGGGGACACAGGCTCACAGCAATCAGGGTCTCATGGCGATGAGGGGGACACAGGCTCTCAGCGGTGGCAGGGGCACCAACTCCTGCCTCTCCCTGGGAGACCTTCCCTAAGGGACTGGTCCTATCTGAGAGCAGATACCAGTTGTGTTGGGACTGCCAGCCAAGCCTGTCCTGGAGGCCCAGCACAGCGAGAGGATTGGGGGCACCCGGCCACCTCCCCAGCTGCTGCCCCAAGTGTGTAACTAACCCTGATTCAAACATCGTCTTCGGGAGAGGGACAAGCACTTGACAGCGGAGAGGCCCCGCCCCCCATCCCAGCAGGTGCCCAGCCTGCCCCAGAGCCCGAGACCCTGAGACCTCACTGCATCGGGGGCCATGGGGGAGGATCAGGTAGCCCTGCTGCCACTGGCTGGAGGATGGGGCTGGCCTCCCCTTTGGACCTCAGTGTTAGAAACTGTGTCCCCAGGGGCTGTGCACAGGGCTCCCAGGGCCACAGCTGGGTCCATACAGCTGGGTCAGTTCCCAGGAGGCCAGGCACAGCACCGTGGATAAGTGGAGGAATGAATGAATGAATGAATGAATGAATGAATGAATGACCTTACTCTCCTCAATGAGGACACGGCCTTGCCCCCAGCAGGGCGGCTGTTGACCCTCAGCCCAGAGCCTCTCTCAGCTGAGCTCAGCCTGCCCTTCTCCCCGCAGCCCCTGGGAGCAGGTGGGGGCACAGGGCCCTGGAGTGTGTGAACAGGGTGGCAGAGGGTTCCCTGGTCAGGGGACCCACCTTCCCTTCCCCGAGGGCGGCCACCTGACACAGCAGGGGCTCTGGGCACAGCAGGAAGCCCATCTGCCTTGGCCTTTAGCAGCAG
This sequence comes from Cacajao melanocephalus, assembly GCA_963573385.1. Taxonomy (NCBI): domain Eukaryota; kingdom Metazoa; phylum Chordata; class Mammalia; order Primates; family Pitheciidae; genus Cacajao; species Cacajao melanocephalus. The sequence goes on along the minus strand of CAUYLG010033252.1, from coordinate 30,736 downwards.
CCCTGGGAGGAGCCTCAGATCCTGGAAAAACTCTGGGGCCACCTCCCAGGTTTGGGGGACAGAGCTCCGAGAGGGGACGGCTGGGGCCACGAGCCCTGATGTGGACACTGTGTGCTCACCCCTTCGCTTCCTTCTTCTTTTCCTCCATATGATTAGGCCAAGTGTGGGGACAACGATGACGATGACGATGACGATGACGACTAGAGGCCAAACCCCGGGGGAGCTGCTGGTCCCAGGTCCGGCCTCGGTCTCCAGCCAGCTGCTGCACCTGCGGGAGTGGGGCCGAGGACGTGGGAGCGGCAGGTGCAGCGCCCGTGCTCACTCAGCCCCTAGGAGGTCCCGGCTCCCAGAGCTCCGAGCGGTGAAGGCAGGTCCCAGGGAGGCTGGGCTGGCGGCAGCTCCTGGATGAGACCTCAGCGGTCTGTCTGACTTTTCCAAGCCCGGCTATGGGGAGGAGGAGAGAGGAAAGGAAAAGGGGAGAAACAAGGAGAGGCTGGGCAAAGAAGACAGGATGGCAGAGGGACAAGGGAGAGAAGCAGGAGGCAGCCAGCGTGCAGGGACCCCAGAGCAGGGGTGCCAGTGGCGGAGAAGGACAGAGGGTGGAGGGAGAGCTAGTGTCGGGATGGAAACTCACAGCCAGAGCCAGAGACAGACAGGACTGAATTGGGGCCAGAGGACGAGGAGGGCAGAGCAGGGTGGAAGGCCCCTCTGCCCCACTCCCTGGGGCAGCCACCCCTGCCCCATCCCAAGCTCCACTGGGGGACCTCAGCTCCTCTCAAGAAGCTCTGAAGTCTCAGGTCAGCTGGGCCCCGGGTCAGCATTTGAGGTGTCCCCCCACAGGCAGACAAAGAGCAGAGAGCTCTGGAGAACCCACAGCCTCTCCCGCCCCTTAAGCCCAGGGAGTCCTCCACTGCCCTGATACCCAGGGACGCCCACCACCCCAGGGGACAGCATCTCTGGAGGCAGCCTCCCTCTGGCCCACTTCTGGGAAGGCCCATCCTGAGTCTCCAGGAAGCTCGGCTCTGATGAGGCCACACAGGCCACACAGGCTTCAGCTCTGCGGCTATCCTGGACACAGGCCTGTGACCAAGGTGCCACCCAGGGCGGGACCTGCAGATCTTTCTGCTGGAGAAGACGGTCATCTCCCAGGGAAGCAACATGGAGCCCCTATCCCAGGGCACAGCACTGGGTTTCCCCTGAGGTCACTTACTTGATCCCATGCTGACATCCCTCCAGGGTCCCATTGGGAGAGAAGGTCCCCGAGGGGCAGTTCTGACACAGGGTGTCCTGACCCTTGGTGCCTGAGAACAGAAAGGGACGGGCAGAGGGGGCTGAGGGCACCAGGCTGGGAGGGGCTGAGGGCACCAGGCTGGGAGGGGCTGGGGGCACCAGGCTGGGAGGGGCTGGGGGCACCAGGCTGGGAGGGGCTGGGGGCACCAGGCTGGGAGGGGCTGGGGGCTGCTTGTCTGCGCCCTTCTAGATCTGGGTGCTCTGCTGGTGGTGTGAGGGCCTGGGGGAGGGGCAGGCTCCCTGTTGGGAGTCCTGCAGCTAAGGCCTGGGGTGGTGGCTCTGGCTGTCCCGGACCTTGAGAAGCTGGAATTTCATGAGTCTGGGGGTCCCTCTGTGTCCACATCCCACAACGCCGTGGGGTCTGCCTGTCAGGTGCCAGGCCAGGCTGGGCACTCACTCCTCCCAGACTGAGCTTGAACAGTGGCAGTGACCATGGCCACTCCTATAAACCCAGGCTCCGTGCCTGGGGCCCAAGAGTGAGGCCTGGGGACTGGGGAGTCCCAGAACCCCAAGGGGGGTGCACCTGGGTGGCCTTTCCCTGTCCCCTCCCCCGCCTCCATTGCCTGTTCCCTGCTGGGCAGGGCTGGGGCGTGTGGCCTGGGGCGGGCCAAGGTTCTGCCTCACCAGGGCCCCTGGGCAGGCCATAATGTCGTGGAGACCTGGGGCTCCAGGCGGAGTGACAATGGGTGGGGCGTCAGCCACCCACCACTCACCTCCCTTCTGCACCCTCTGGCTGGGGCTGGAGGTGGCGTGGGCCTGGCACGCAGTGCAGTGGTCCCCGTCCTGGAGGACACAAAAGTGGCCTGCACTGCAGCCACACAGGGTGTTCTCTGTCCTGGAGCAGTTCCGGGTGGCGAGCAGGCCCATGGCTGGGGGACAAGAGAAGGAGCTGAGAGCAGCAGCCGGGCTGGGAGGCTGTGCTGATGCCCTGTCCTGGGCGGGGTGCGCAGAGGCTGGGACAGCATCCACAGGCCAGGGACTGCTGCCCGGGTCCCCTGCCGGGCTGCAGCCTTGGCTCAACCAAACGAGTGCCTGGCATGGAGGACCTGGGGCCCGGAGAGGCGCCAAGGGACAGCTGAGCTGCGTGTGGGATGCGGACCTGCAGGAGGGTCCTGTGAGGGTCTCACTGATGGGAGCCAGGCCTCGTGGAGAAACCAGCCTTCTGCCCAGATGGGCAGGACACGGAGCTTCCACTGCTGGTCCTAGGGCAGGGTCCCTTGGGCAGGTCCTCGCCCTATGTGCCCACCCTGGACACTTACCCCTCAGACAGGCTTCCCATCTGTGCAAACCAGGCTGCTCCAATGGCACAGGCAGGTAGGGTGAGAACCACCTTCCTCAGGTGCTGCTGGAGGTGGGTACCAGCTGGGTCTGAGCCCCAGCCCTGGGCCCCTCCTGAGGGCAGCCTCATCTGCAGGCTGTACCCCCAGATTCTCAGCCCAATCAAACAGGTACTTACTTTCACAAGAGGGGAGGGCACTGGACTGGGCAATGCAGGTTGAGGTGTGAACCCCAAATCCCACACATAAACACCCAAAGCACTCCAGCTTCTGTTCCGTTCATAGCTAGCCCATCTGCCGGTGCCTCCCTGCAGGCCCAGGCCCTGCGCCAGCTGCAGTCCTGCCTGGCCTGGTGAGCACTGGCTGTGCTGAGCCTGGCTCGAGGCTCTGACGGGACAGGGCCGCTGGCTGCATGGCCCGGCTCTGCGCTCCGACTCAAAGGCATGCCTCTGGGTCTGGTTCCCCTTTCTGTCTGCCTCAACCCAGGTGGGCACCAGCCTCCAGGTGGCCCCTTCCCCTGGGGTCATGTGGGAACCCAATTTCTGGAGGAGAAAGAGATGAGGAGCCCTATGGGGAAGCAGCAGGTCCCAGTGCCCTCCAGAGAGCCCCAGCACTGGCCCAGCCCACTTTCCAGCTAGGGACACGGGCACAGGAGAGGTCTGGGCACCCACCCAGGGCACCGGAGGAGCCAAGGATGACGGCCAACGGTCAGGCGCTGAGCTCAGGACGGCCCACATGACAAAGTGAGAGGTAGGGGCATGGCCCCCTTGGGGTGAGGCAGAGGTGGGTGGAGGCTGGTGCTGGCCTGAAGGCGTCCCCTGCAGGGCACACCCACGGAGATGAGGGCAGGACCTGGCCTGGGGCAGCCGGGGCCTCCAGGGGGACTATGGCCATGGCGAAAGGGTGCGGGTCATCCAGGCTGCCGGAGAGGATGCTGGGCCGGCCGTGTCGGCCTCTTACCTGGGTCACACATTTGGCACTTCAGACACTTGCTCAGGCCATTGAGGTGGGCAATGTAGGTCCCTGGAGGGCAGGGTTCACACACTGTGCCCGTCAGCTCCCCGCAGGCCTGCTTCACGCGGTAACCTGCCGCCCAGAGGGTGGGAACTTGGCGGGGCTGTGGGAGACCCCTGCGGGAGCCCACCCATCACGCATGCCTGCACCTGGAGGCTGAGCAGGGGATACCAGCTAAGGGGACTCAAATGGCCTATGAGTTATTCCCTGAGGGACACAGCAGCCCCAGCTGCCTTCCATGAGCGGAGCTGCTCTGGGGAGAATCGGAAAGTTCTGGAAGCACTTGGGGCCTCCTGGGACTCCGGGCCCAGCTCTGGTATGTCCCCCCCACAACAGAGCCCATGTCTCTGGTCAAGATGGGCTGGCCACGACCTTCAGACCCACCCCTGTGTGGTGTGGCTGTGCGGGTCTCCCAGGGTGAGGTGCCCAAGCTCTTGCCCGGGGCTCCCGCCCTCCCTGTGTGTGCAGCTGGGCCCGGGGTTTCACGGCACCATGGCTGTGCGAGCAGAACAAGGGGTGTCCAGGGCAGGGAGGGGCATAAGTGTCCGCCCTCGGCCCACGGAGCCAGCCCACCGGGGGCCGCACTTACCTGGGCTGCACTTGGGGCAGCACTCAGTGCCCACTGGGTACTCATCCTCTTTGCAGGAGGGCAGAGCTGGAGCACAGCAGGGGGCTCCCAGGAAGGTGAGATACAGCACCTAAGGGCGCCAGGACAGGCACTGGGAGATGCTTGGCCCCACAGCCTGAGCCTCCCCTCTGTGCAATGGGGAGGGTGGCAGTGTCTGGTAGAGGGGACAGCAGCAGGCCCCAGGCCAAGCTCAGGGAACAACCGTGCCCACCCCTGTGGCCCAGGGTCAGGTGGGGACCACCCCTCCTGTAGCCTTGATGCCCCTGCCTGGCAGTGTGGCACCCTGGGAACTGACACTCGGCCCTCTCCAGGGACCCCAACCCCACACCTGGGAGCCTTGAGCCCTCTGGCAGACCACCTGTTGGCCCCTGTGCTGGTCTAGGCTGGACCTGCTGACCCCTGTTGAGCCAGCAGGGCAGCCAGGGACGGCCCCCGGGGCTCACAAGCCAGACAGTGGGTGACAGGCTGGTCAGGGCCACACTGGGGAGGGCGGCTCTGCCGTGGCCTCATTCCTGGGCTGGCTGATGGGTAGTCGGGGCCCCTGATGGGGGAAGCGGTTGGACAGGCAGGAGCGCCACACAGGCACGGAGGGTCTCCCCACCCGGGCCCAGCCCCCTCTGCACAAACACTGATCTTGTCACCTGTAACCAAGGTCAGGGCTGCCGGGGAGTTGGGTCATCTGCTCCAGGCCCGCCCAGAGACACCCAGCCCCCGGAAGTGCCCACATCCTGCCAAACAGGCTCCCCAGCTGCCCGTGGATGGGGCTGTGAGTGGGGGACACACAGGAGGAGGCCTGTGGAGGGGCTGCGACTCTGCTGCTCTCCCCATGTGCTGAGCCCGGTGCTGGGAGTCTGGGTCAGCCCGAGAGGCCCGGGCAGCAGGGGACAGGCTGAATGAGAGACCCAGCCACAGCTGGGACGGGGGTAGTGCGGGCGGGGAAAGGAGTTCTCTGAGACGCCCTGGGATCAGAACCAGTATCTGCGAACAGACAGGGAGGAGGCCTGGGGGCTCACCAGCCTCAAGAGGTCGGCTCTGGGGGCTGGTCTCCAGGGAGGAGGCGCCATGGGCCTCGGCTCAGGCCAGCAGTCCAGGAACCCGGCCAGTCGGACGACCTCCAGCAGAGGAACTCGGTGCCATTGCTGCCCTTATCAGCTCAAAGAGAAAGCGAAACAGAAACCGCCTGTGTGAGAGGCTGTGACTCGGAATCCGAGATGGCGGGAGAGCTTGCGGCGGGGGTGTCTGGGAGGAGAGAGAGGCTCAGCCCTGCTGGGTGAGGCAGCGCTGGGGGACAGGTGGGCCCTGCGGGGGTGCGGGCAGGAGCTGTCCAGGCAGAGATGTAGGGAAGGGCAGGTGTGGAGGAGGTGCCCGACGGGAGCGGCGAGTGCCCCCCTGCACCGGTTCAGTCCCCTGTGGGTTTCCTGTAGAGGGGGAGCCCTGAAAAGTGCATTCCCCACCTCACTCATACACGCAGGGACCCCGAGGTGCTGACTGACGTTTTTGCCGAATAAAGGGGCCCTGTGGGTTTCCTCTTCCCATCTCAGCTCTGCCCAAGAGCCTAAACTTCCCTTCTGAATAAAAACCGCCGCAGTGCTGTCTGGCCAGTTTCGGTCACACGCCCACCAGCCCTGCGTCCCGAGACGTGACAGGAGGAGGGTGGGAAAGGCCCAGAGCCCCCGCCTGCCCCCTGGGAGGGGAGGAAGGGCAGTTCTTGCCCCCGCTGCAGAGAAGCTGCGTGGACTGTGAAGGCTGCCGGCCTCGCCCGGTCTCACTGTGGACCCTGCTCTGACCAGGTCCCAGGCTCCCGGCCGCCAAGGTCCCGCTGGGCTTCCCTGCCACTGCACAGAGGCGGCCCACAGCCCCAGGCCTCAAGGCAGGTACCAGTGAGTCCCTCGTGACTGCCTGCTCCCCGCATCACATGGAGCACTGTGACCCACGTGATGGCACCAGGGCCCCTGTGGCCCCTTCCTGCTGCTGGGTGTGGTGCAGCCAATGGAAGCCCAGGTCCGTCACGCGCCACCCGCGCTTGCCTGGAGTCGGTCCCATTTGCCCCGTCAGTGCCTGCTCCACACCAGGAACCGCCCCCTCCAGCAAGCCCATCTGCCAGATGCCTGGCCCAGGACAGCCCCCCACCCCTCCTGGTCCTGACTTTGGCCCGGGGACCCCCTTCCAGGGTCCAGCCCCAGCTCCAGGGGACTCAGTGACATCTGGTGGAAAAGAGCTTGGGGATGGCACCCACCCTCACCTGCAGGAGAGCTGGCAGGGTAGCCGGTCACAGGAAGCTGTGGCGGGATCTGGGGAATCCGCAGCCTGACTGGGAAGTGCGTGGCCCCAAGGCTGGGGCCAAGCGTCCTACGGAGCCAAGCGTCCGAGCGCCAGAGGCAGGTGCACATCTGGTGGCCATTGGAGAGCCCCTCAGCCCCGTGCCTACTGTCTCAGGGACTCCCCGGACCCAACACTCCCTGGTGGCCACTGGAGCCCAGCCCCCAGGCCCCAGTGCTCAGAGGCAGGGCGGTGGACCAGGCTGCGCCCAGTGGAGAAGCCCCGAAACGCACCCAGGAGCATGGACTCCGCCCCACGGTGGAGCCTGGGAGAGGGGCCCTGTCTGCTGCTTCCCGGGTGCACTCACACCCCTGGCCCTCAGTGCCCCTGCCAGATGCCCCCCACATGCAGAGACCCCCCCAGCCCACAGAGCCACATGAGGCTCCAAGGAAGAAGAAGGGATCCCCTTGTACCCTCCACCCCCAGGTGCCCTAGGATTACTGTGGATATTCCTGCAGCTCCTGGGGGCCTTGGAGTGCATGGGGGCTCCCAGATGCAGGGACGGCATGCTCCCTCCCCAACTCCCTACAAACACCCAGCACTCAAGGGCACTCCTGAGGGTGGGAAAGCAGAGGAGTCCTGGACAGACACAGCGCCTACGCCTGCTGGTACAGGCTTCCAACTTCACTCCTTCAGACTCAGCCTCAAGAGACACCTCATCCACCTCACCCTGGGAAGGAGGGAAACTGAAGCATGGCAATAGACAAGACTGACACAGGCGTCAGTGAGACTCAGCCCCTCCTGCCTCTTCCTTGGTGCCCCTCCTACCCTTACTTCAGCCTCCCTGAGACTGAATGCCAAGGCCCCGAGCCTGGCACAGGGTCCCAGGTGCCAGGACTCAAAGAGGGTTGAAGGGAGCCTGTGTGCCCCACCAAGAGTGCTGACTGTGCCAGGTCTTTGCTGAAATGTCACCTCTTCCATGAGGCCTTCTCTGATTGCTGAGTAGGGCCTGTCCTCACTCCCTGCTTGCCTTGGCCCTCCGTCCCGCGTTCTCACTTATCTGTGGTCTGCACCCCTCCCCTGGAAGGCAGACGCCAGGGATCCAGGGTGTTGCCTCCCGGGCAGCGGGAGGAAAGGTCCTGGGATGCCGACCCAGCACTCAGTGCCCCCCACTAAGTGCAGCATTCATTCCTTCATTCATTCGGCTCGGGCTCTCCTGGCACCAGCACCACCCAGGCCCTGTCCAGGGCACCAGGGTCATCAGGGAGGAAATGAGGGAGCCAGGGAGGCCGGAGACGGGGCCCTCCCCAGCCCCCAGCCGTCCCCACTGCCGAGGTCATCCGCAGGGTATCACCCCCCTCACCCCCAGGACCCCCAGAACCAGCAGGGAGAGGGAGGCAGGCGACCTCCCCAGCCCCGTGCCTGCTGTCTTGGGGACTCCCCGGACACAACACTCCCTGGTGGCCCAGGCCTCTCCTCCCTACACCAGGGACACGGGGCCACTTTCGCAGCCTGGGCCTGAGCCCAGAGACCCAGGGAGCCCACTGGGAGCCTCTTCCCCATGCACTCAGGGACAGGGGCCAGGCAGGGGATTTGGAGCACATTCTGTGCACATCTGCCCCCGGGGCAGATGGGGAAACTGAGGCTGAGATGGGTCAGTGTCACAGACACAAAACACAGACCCTCACCCCCAGGTTGGGCCTCCCCCCAGCACTCTGCAACAGCTCAGGAGCCCCAGGCCCCCCTAGTCCAGCACTCCATCACCCCACTGCCCTCGGTGAGGCCCTCCACCCAGCCGGACTTGGGTCTCCGTGGATCCCCACAGGGTCAGCCCCACACCCCAACCTCCTGGCAGGACCGCCTCCAGGAGACTGTCCGAAAATCCCCAAAGACACTTCCCCTTTCTCTTGATGGGAGCATCTGGGCACGGAGGGTGGGAGAGGGGCTGTGGGCACCCGAGGGCTGGACCCCACCCTGGGGGATGGAGGACAGGGTCCAGGGCCCAGCTAAGGGCTCCTCCTCCACTCCTCGGACTTCAAGGCCGGCCTGCGCCTCCCCTGCTCTGTGCCAGTGCAGGTCAGGCAGGGGGCTGAGGCTGAGGCCGAGGCCTGGTCATTGCCCTCCTGGTCATGGTCTGGTGACGGATTCCAGTCTAGAAGCCAAACATCTAGAGTCGTGTGGCATGGACACTCAAGGGGGCTCCCTGAGCCACGCAGGGCTCTGAGGGATCAAGAGGAGCCTGTGGGGCCGAGGTGGGAAAGGCCTTCTCTGAGAGACACAGGGCCAGCCATGGCCCAGCCCGAGACAGAGTGAGAGAGAAAGACGCCAGGCACAGTCTGTGCTCCGGAGGCTTTGGGCAGCTGTCAGGCTGGTTGGCGGGTGTGCAGAGCAGATGAAAGCGTCAGGAGGAGGCTCTGGGATCACCCAGGTGGGCAGCCCTCACAGGGGAGGCTGCCAGAGAGGGCAGGAGGGCAGGGCAGGCGGCAGTCCAGGAGGCCTGTGGGACCTGGAGGACTCTGTGTCCAGCTATCGTGGCTCAGGGTGGGGGCAGTTCCAAGTCCTCGGGCCTGGAAACCAAAGAGAGAGAACTTCAGGGCTGGGGGTGCTCAGAGCAGGTGGGAGGGAGCTGGGGCAGCTGGGGTTTCCCAGAGGATGAGGTGTCTGCTGGGAATCGGGGCAGCCCCAGGCAACCCCAGGCCTCCAGCCCAGCCCCGGTTCGGCCAGGCTGCAGGTCAGGGCTTCAGCTGCCTGCTGGGAAACCTCAGGGTACCTCTGGCTCGAGTGCCGGCCCCCCAGTACTCCTGGCCCTGGGATCCTCCCTCCCCCTCCCTGTGCTTCCCCCGCTCTCCCCTGGTCATCTTCCTGCCCCAGAGACAGCATCTCTCCTCTCCCCTCTCCTCACCCCTCTCCTCACCCCTCTCCTGTCCCACCGCCCAGGCATCCCCAGCTGGGCTCCCGCCCTCCATGGGGCCCGGCACTGTTTCCAGGCATCGTGGGGAGCTCCTCCCACTGTCCTCCCCGTGTTCTCTCCCACCTTCGGGGGCCTTTCCCCAGACTGCTGCTGTGGCCCCAAGCCCAGTTTGCCCATAAGTCCCTGACTGGCCCCGGCTCCCGGCCCCTGCTGTGTGCCCCAGTCTCCCCACACCCTTCCCATGCACTTTGCACCCCAGAGGCTCCCCAGGCAGCTCTCCCAGACCTGCAGTGATCGGGACACTCACCCCTGGCCAGCTGGCACACATCTATCCAGCCATTCGAGTTCTCAAAGCTCACGGTCGCCCTAGGTCAGTGCACAGACCCAAACCCAGGCACCTTCAACATGCCGCCTTCCAGGTGAGGAAACCGAGGCACCGAGAGTTGGGGTCCAGGCTAGGGGTCCTCCCTAGGGGGAGCAAAGGAGTGTCGGACCTCAGAAGTGGCTCTGGGGGCTGAGCCCCCACCTCCCGGGTCCAGTTCTGGGACAGGGCTTGGGGGAAGGCACCTCCTGTCCTGGTTCCATAAATGGGTCCCCTGACCCTGGGAGAGGGACAGACCAGAGGAGGCCTTAGGTCACTGCAGCATGAAGCTGTGGGGAGCTTGGGGGCGTCTGGGCTGCAAGCTGGGCAGGCAGAGCGGGGGACCACCTGCCGAGAGGGGAAGCAGAGTGCCAGGGCAGACACCTCGGTGCACACAGAGGAACACGCAATGGCTGGGCCGGCGCGGAGAGGCAGCGGGGCGTGTGGGGGGCGGCTGGCGGCAGAGCCGAGGGATCCCAGGCCGGAGTACGAGGCCTTTTCGGAGGCAGGTTCCAGGTCAGCACTAAATGTCTACATCATTGCACTATTTGATCCAGGAGGTCCCATTAGGGCGTTTCATCGATGAACGCACATCGGAGGTGAAGGGTGGCCGGTGTGGGATGTGCCCTGCGGCCTTTGTAGCAAAGGAGAATTCTGGAACCAACCAGAGTGTTCCTTGGAAGGGAGCTGGTCCCAACACAGCCGGTAGCTTCCCTCCTGTCAAAGCTGGAGACTGAACTCGGGATGGACTGTTTTCAGCACCGGGCCCCATGGAGCCAGACCCCCTGCAGGAAGGGCAAGAACCGGAGCTCTGGGGTTACCCCAGCCCTGGACTGGAGGCCCATTCAGGATAGCGGAGCAGGGGTGGGCATCCAGGTAGGGCGGGTGGTCCTACAAGGCTCAGGAGAAGGAGCCCAAGGCTCAGAAAGGCGTCTGCAGCAGGACCTGGCAGGCAGGGCTCCGGAAGGGAGGGAACGGCACAGACAGAAAGCTCCAGAAGGCTGCTGAGGGTCTCCGAGGCCTCCGGAGTCAGGCGCCCTGTGTGTGGAGGGTAGACTCTTGAGCATGGCGGGAGCCCTAGGGGGCTGTGGACCCCCGGAGCTCACAGGTGGGAGACTGGAGTCCCGACCGCCAGAGGGAGAGTCCTGAGGACCTGGGCCGTTGGCAGCCGCCCAGTAGGGCGCATCCTGGGAGTGGGGCTGGATTGTCCCGCAGGAAAGCCTGAGCCAGACCTGCTCTAAGAGGCTTCAGAACCAGCCACGCAAAGACCAAAGCCAACAGCAAGGAGCTGAACTCCACCGCGGAGCAAAGTGCAGCGTCCTTTAAAGGAAGGCCGAAAACAACCCGGCAAAAACGCCAGGAGGTCAAAGCCCTCACAGCACAACGTCCGCATCCAAGAAGAAGTTGCTGCCGCGCCCAGAGGCAGGGAGAGGTGCCTGTGGGCAAGTGAATCAGCAGCCGTAGACCCAGAAGGGCAGCCACGGAGGAACGGTCACGTGGACTCAGAAGTCGCAGACACGACGTCCTCTAAAGGGAAACGTAAGCCCGGTGGGAGAAACGGAAGATATGACAAAGAACCAAGTCTGAAAGGAATAACGTGCTGGGAAGGCTTCTGAGTCCCCACGGGTGGCTGTCACAGGACGCCTCAGTCTGTGGCTTCCCCGACAGAAACGCTGCCTCAGGCTGGAGGCTGGAAGCCGGGGTGAGGGGGCAGCAGCTTCGCCCCCAGGGAGCTCTGCTTTGGGTTGCAGGTGGCATCTTTCTGAGTGTCGTCACCGGTCTCTTCTCTGTGCCTGCAGCTCCCTGACGTGTCTGTCCACACTTCCTCCCCTCAGGAGGACTCCGGTCGTTCTGGGTCAGGGCACACCCCTACGGCCTCATTCAGCCAGTCACCTCTATACAGTCCTAATCTCTTCATACCGTCCCACTCTGAGACAGCGTGAGTTCCAGAGGGATCCAGTTCAGGTGATCACAGTAGGATTAGGCCAGGTGGTGGCTCCCACCTGTAATCCCAGCACTTTGGGAACCTGAGGCAGGAGGATCGCTTCAGCCCAGGAGTTCCACACCAGCCTGTGCACAGGAAAACCCCATCTCTACAAAATATACAAAAATTAGCCACGCCTGGTGGCACACACCTGGCGTCCCAGCTACTCGGGAAGCTGAGGTGGGAGGACCCGTTGAGCCCGTGAACCCCAGAGGTCAAGGCGGTAGAGAGCCGTGGTCTCACCGCTGCACTCCAGCCTGGCCGATGGAGGAGGCCTTGTCTCAAAACAAAAACAAAAACACCGGGATTAACAACAGATTAGACATCTCCAAATACCAGTGAGCATGAAGGCACAGTAGCAGAATCTACCCCACCTGAAATACAAACAGAAAATGCATAAAGGAGCAGATTCTCCAAGATGTCTTGGAAAACATGGAGCTGCCTAACAGACGTGCAGTTAGAGTCCCAGAGAAAGAGAGAGAGAGGCGGGAACAGAACATCAGTTGAAGAAGAACAGGTGAAAGTTTTCTACACTACAAGAGAACAGTAATCTCTCAAATGCAAAAAGATACCAGACCCAAAGAGGGGTCAGTAGGGAGGCAGGTGCAGAGCAGCAAATCCTGATCAACGCCCAGAAACCCGGGACACAGGCGGGAGCTGGACACAGGCTCGGGTGAGGCCACCTTCGGGTACAAAGAAGCAAGGACTTGTCCCAGGAACAGGGCAGGGCGGAAGGCAAAAACATCTTTACGACGCTGAGAGAGCAGTTCAACTTTGAATTCCAAACCCAGTGAATCTGTCTGTCAAAAATGGGCCCAGCACGGTGGCCTGCGCCCGTGGTCCCAGCAACTCGGAGCCCAGGCAGGAGGATCCCTTGAGCCCTGGGATGCAAGGCCAGCTCAGGCTACAGAGCAAGACCATGTCTGTTAAGTTACAGAAACAAATGAACTGGAGGCCGGGCCTGGTGGCTCACACCTGGAATCCCAGCAGTCTAGGAGGGCCGAGGCGGGAGGATGACCTGAAGCCAGGAGTTTGAGACTGGCCTGGCCAATGTGGCGAAACCCCATCTCTACTGAAAATACAGAAATCAGCTGGGTGTAGTGGGTCATATCTGTAGTCCCAGCTACTCTGGAGGCTGAGACACCAGAATCGCTTGAACCTGGGAGGCAGAGGTTGCGGTGACCCGACCTCATGCCACTGCACTCCAGCCTGGGTGACAGACGGACACCCTATCTCAAAAAGATATAGACATATAAGTATAGAAAGAAATAAGTAAATGGAAGCAAATCAAAGACGAAGGACTTACCGACAGCTGAGAGAAGGGCTCACAGCAGACAGGCTTGCGTGACAAGAAACATGCAAGGGCTTTCTTCAAGCACAAGGAGTTTGTTTCATATGGAAATTTTTTTTTTTTTTTTTTTTTTTTTTTAGATGGAGTCTCACTCTGTCTCCGGGCTGGAGTGCAGTGGTGCCATTTGGCTCACTGCAACCTTTGCCTCCCGGGTTCAAGGGATTCTCCTGCCTCAACCTCCCTAGCAGCTGGGATTACAGGTGCGCATCAGCACGCCTGGCTAATTTTTGTATTTTTAGTGGAGATGGGGTTTCACCATGTTGGCCAGGCTGGTCTCAAACTCCTGACCTCAGGTGATTTGCCTACCTCGGCCTCCCAGAGTGCTGGGATAACAGGCGTGAGCCACCGTGCCCCGCCTTATATAGAAATTGACATCTACTCAAAGGAATTACAGACGAAAGAAATGGCAAATGTGGGAGGAAATGTGAGACCTCTTTTCTCACTTTTAAATATCTTCAAAAATAATAAATTGCTTAATGCAAACATGTTAGCCATGCACTGTGACATGAGTGGAATGTACAGTGAAAACCGTAGCAATAGTGCGAGGTACGGAGGGGAAAGGCGAGAGCGAGGCCGCGAGATTCTTCTGCGTTCCGTGCTGCGTGGGACGGTGCAGGCCCGTTCAGTGTTCCCACAACCTGAGGGCAGGCTGTGATAAGGGCAGATGGACGTCACAAACCCTGCAGCAACCACTGAGTAAGGAAAATGAAGACGGACTGCTAAGAACCAGCCACGCGGGTGAAATGAAATACGACAGAAATCATCAGACAGAAGGGGGGAAAAGGGGAATCAGAAACATGCGACAGCAGAAAATAGAAAGGTGACGGGCCCACACCCACCACACAGGTAATGACTTCGAATAGAAGTGGTCCAGATATTCCAGTTAATACAGACATGGTCATATTAGATACAAAGCCAGGAGCCAACGAAAGGCAGACTACAAGAAAGCCGCTTTACACTTTAAGAAATGAGCTGGTTAAGCCTGGCGCCGTGGCTCACACCTGTACTCCCAGCACTTAGGGAGTCAGAGGTGGGAGGACAGCTTGAGTCCAGGAGTTCAAGACCTGCCTGGGCAATATCGAGAGAGCCTGTTCTCCAAAACAAAGGGAAAAAAGGACCAAAAAATGAAGAGAAACAGGCTGGTTAATGGAAAAAGGATGGCAGCTGGAAACTGAGAGTTGCAGAGACCAGGGAGCCCTGCAGAAGCAGAGCCGGGAGTCGGCTGCAGAGTCGCCCCAGGCCTCATGCCGCCAGTGAAACACGACGAGGCTTCCCGACGATCAGGAGCCAGGCAAGGACCCCCTCCACCACCTGCACTGAACATGGTACTGGAGGTCCTAGCCGGTGCAATAAGACAAGAAAAAGAAATGGAAGGCATAAAGACTGGACACGAAGGGGGAAAAGACATCGCCTCTTTGCAGAGAATGTGCTCGTGTATATAAAAGTCCTAAGAAATCGACAAAGCACGTGTGAAAACTAGTAAGTTTATTATTGAGGCCACAAGATGCAACGTCAAGATTTTTTAAACTAAACACTGGATTTTGAAGTTTAAGGGAAGCAAGAACACAGTAGCATCAAAAAAACATGAAATGCCTACGGGGAAATTTAACAAAATCCACACACGGCCAAGAGAAGTGAAAGAAGACCTAACAACGTGAAAGGCACGCACAGCGTGTGGACGCGTTGGAAGACTCAGTGTGAGGAAAACACGCCTCCTCCCCCCAGGAACCAGTGCAATCCCAGTCAGCATTCCAGCAGGCTTGGTCGTGGAAATCGAGCAGCTGATCTAAAGAGATAGATGAAAACAGACAGGACATTTAGTAGCCAAAATAATAGTGGAAAGGAAGAGCAAAGTTGGGGTATTTTCATTTCCTGACATCAAGACTGACTGTAGCGCTTCAGCCATTGAGAGAGAGCGGGGCGGCGTGAAGAGGGCCAAGAGGTCAATGCCACAGGAGGGGCTGGAGGGAGAACCATTCACAGATGATGCAGACGTCTCTGACAGATGTGAAAGGTAACGAGGCGGGTGAAGACAGCTTTTCAGCAAATGATTTCTGGAATACCGGATAAATGACCGGGGACAACGGCCTCCACCTTTACCTACAGGACACAAGAAATCAGCTTGAAACAGACGACAGGTTGTAAAGCTCAGACGATAAAGCTTCCCGGGAACAACCCTGGAGAAAAGGTGTGTGGCCTGGACGTGGGCAAAGATGTCCTGGACAGGATACAGAACACAAGAGCCACGACGGAAAATGTTAGAAATTGGGACTCATCAACATTAGCGACTCCTGCTCTTGGACCTGTGCTTTTCAGGAAATTAAAAGGCAAACTGCAGCCAGGCGCGGTGGCTCGCGCCTGTAATGCCAGCACTTTGGGAGGCCGAGGCAGGTGGATTCAAGGTCAGCAGTTGGAGACCAGCCTGGCCAACATGGTGAAACCCCGTCTCTACTGAGCATACAAAAATTAGCCAGGCGTGGTGGTGCACACCTGTAATCCCAGCTACTTGGGAGGCTGAGGGCGGAAAATCATTTGAACCCAGGAGGCGAAGTTTGCAGTGAGCCGAGATCACCGCATTGCACTCTAGCCTGGCGACTCCATCTCAAAAAAATAAAGCAAACTGCACCGTGGGTGACAAGGCTCACAACACTTCTTAGAAGATTCTTGCAAGTCCATGGGAGGACCAGCAGCACGATGGCTTTTTAATGGGCAGGATTGGAACTTCACCAAAGCAACGAACCGACGGCCGTGATGGGCAGCACCCGCAGTCACTCAGGAAAGGCCGTGAAACCACCGCGAGGTTCCAGTTCACACCCGTCGCGGTGGGAGATGAAAAGTTCTCACCATAGCAGGTGTTGGAGGACGTGGCGCAATTAGAACTCCCACGCGCTGCTGGCGGGAGCGTAACATGGTGCGACTTTGGACATCGGTTTGGCAAATTCTTTAGATAAACACACACCTTCCCCAGGACGAGCAATTCCACCCCTGGTAATCAGGTAAAACTGAAGGATTTGTCTCCAGCACAACGTGTGTGCAGAAGTTCACATTCACTTTGTGACAACTGGGAGCTGGAAGCCGCGGCCACGGCCACCGGCAGGTGAGTGGCTTCACACACGGGGACAGAGCCACACCGTGAGCTGCTGCTGGGCAGCACGGAAGTGAACGTGGACACGCTGCATGGCGGATGAGCCAGCAGACATCAGGCCACGTGCAGGGAGCCAGGCCCCGAGGCACCGCATTTGTGATTTTTTGTGATTAGGTGACATTCTGGGACAGGCAGATCTAATCTGCAGGGAGAGGAAGGTCAGGGATGACGGGGACCAGGGCTGGGGACGGGTTGGGAAGGGGCTCGTGTTGCTGGGTGTCAGAGGGCCACAGACTTGGGGGCTTGAGAAACGGAGACGTGCTGTGCTCTTATACTGGGGCTGGAAGTCCTGGATGCAGGGGCAGGTGGGGTTGGTTTCCGTCCTGAGCCAGCAGGCAGCACCTGCTCCCTGTGTCCTCAGGGGGTCATCCGTCTGCCCCAGGACCCTGGCGCCTCCTCGTCTTCCTATGAGGACACACTCCTACCGTGCAGCGCTGGCCATAATCACGTCTCCTCACCCTCATCAGCTCTTCAAGGCCCATCTCCAAATACAGTCACACTGGGGTGGGACTGAGACCTGTGAACCCGGGAAACGTCATTCAGTCCAGAGAAGCTCAACAAGGGGACTCTGCTGGACATGTCCCATCATAAGAGGGAGGCTGCCTCGTGAGGGCAGGCACCCGCCAGACTCAGCGGCTCCCACGCGCATGGCGGCGAGCTGTACTGTACGTCACGTGGACCTTGACGCAGGTGACGTGTTTGTAAGTGGGAACTGGCACCCGGCTGTCCTACGCCTATCTATCCCTTGGGTCCGTCTGCACCCAACAGACCCGTGACCCACAGCCCGGTGTGGCTGCAGCCTGATGAATCCAGAGATTGGCCCAGCCCCAAAGGCCCTGGGAGGTCTGGCCCAACCCCGGGAAAAGCCCAGCTGTGCCCAACTCTCAGAAGACGCTGACACCCACAGGGGCCCTGTCCCTGGCTGCCTGCTAGGGCCTCCACGGGCGGCTGCCTCCCTGATAGTCGCGGGCTCCGAGGATGCTGCGTTCCGGCTGCTCCACCTCAGGCTCCAGCAAACCCAGGTCTCCCCACCCAGCGGCTCCAGCCCGGCCCTGCCCGGCATTCACTTCCTCAAGGTGTGTGTCCCTCACCCCGGCACCGTGTGCTTCTGTGTGCTTGTATGATTGCACGCGTGTACGCACTTTCCTTGGCTGTGTCAGTGTGTTTGATTGCCAGGACAAAGTCCCACAGCCTGGCTGGCTGAAGCCATGGACACGCATTTCCTGGAGGCCAGAGGACCCGGAGCCAGCACAGGTGGGCTTGGTTCCCAGCAGCATCTCTTCCTGGTTTGCAGATGGCGCCTTCTCGTTATGTCCCTACCCGGCCTTCCCCTTGGGCAGGGCAGAGCGAGGGGGCCTGGTGTCTCTCCCTCCCCACAAGCCTCCAAATGCAGCATCACTGGGGATTAGGGCTCCACACAGAAAATCAGGGGAGACACAGTCGGGTCAAGAACCGTCTGGGCCGGAATTCGGGTTCCCGGGGTGGCTCCGCCAGGGCAGCAGCCCCGAGGGCACAGAGCTCTCCTTCCAGTCTGGGCTCATCCCTGGGGCTGAACTTTGCTGAGAGGAGCGGCTCCCCGGGCCTGGGCAGCCCCCAGTGCACTGACCACACTGGCTTCGGGAGCGCTGATGCCTGAAGAGCGCCGGGCAGGCAGGTGTCCCCAGGGGGTGGTGGAGAGGCTGGGAAGCCACTTTCACTCTCTCCCTCCTCCCCGTCTGCGGTGTTGGGGTTTGTACCCGCCTGTGCGGCTTTTGCACGGGAAGTGGATGGAGAGACTGAACCAGCATTGCTGGGGGAAGGCCGGCACCAGGGGCCTGTGGCTCTCCCAGAAGGGAGCCCTGCCGTTGGACAGTGGGTCCCAGGCTGCTGCACAGGCCCCGCCGCCCTCAGCCCTGGCCTGCGGGATTCAGGAAAGGGTGGCTCCAGCTGCATTGCGAGTGGTCTAGAGCCACTGATTTGCACACGTACGAATGGTGAAATGGTCAGTTTAACGTGATGTAGCTTTTGCCACAGGGAAGAAAGCAGGCAGGCAAGGAGTTAAAGAGGCTCAGAGGAGGCCTGGGCGCCTGCAGAGAGGCCCTGCATCCTGACCACGTGGCATCGGAGGTTCCCCAGAAGACGGGGTCCCCGGGGGAGACAGGACCCTGCACGCGCGTCCTCTGCCCGTCAGCTCACCGTTCCTGTGGGTTATCTCACCATGAAAAGTCACGTAAAGGATGAACAGTGTGAAATAGAAGCTCTCAGAAGTCACCGCGTTTGCAGGGCAGTGACTCTCAAAGCTGGGAGGAAAGTCCCGCCGGCAGCCAAGGCTCTTTCTCCAGCTCCCCAGGTGCAGAGGGGCTGCCCCAGGCGGGGACTCCAACCCCCTCTCAGCCGGGGCCAGGCCTGTGGGGTCGGGGCCTTCTCAGGGCGGAAGCCTCACTGCCCCAGCGAGGGGCCTGTCTGCAGGAGTGACACGGACGGTTCCTTTTTAAACGCAGGAGCCGCCATCCTCTTTTCTCACTGAATGGTCATCACGGAAAGTGAGAAGAATGTTGCGGCTCCTCCCACGGAGGAGACAAGCTCACAGGTGGGGAAGCCAGACCCTCGAGTGTGAAGTGGGGGGCACAGCCCCACCCTGCCCCAGACACCCCCAGATAGGCCAGTATGGGAGAAGGGGCATCTGTCCCAGGCTCTGGGTGGCTGCTGTCTGGCCAAGGGTCTCTGCCCACCTTAAAGGGAAGTGGAGGCCCCCAGGGGCAGGTTCTGTTCAGCCCACATTCATGAGGCACCTGCTGTAGGCTGGGTATCGGGGAGCCCCCCAGGGCAGACTCTGTTCAGCCCGCATTTATGAAGTACCTACTGTATGCCTGGCAGTGGGGGGCAGCAGGAGCAGGCTCTGTTCAGCTCGCATTTATGAGGCACGTGCTGTACGCCTGGCAGTGGGGGGGGGGGCAGGAGCAGGTTCTGTTCAGCCCACATTTATGAGGCACCTGCTGTATGCCTGGCAGTGGGCACAAGGTTGGCTGCCCAGGCTGGCCCCTCCCATGGAGGAGAGACAGGCTCATGGTGGGAGTGGGGGGAAGCCAGAACCCCTAGTGTGAAGTGGTGGGCACAGGATGGGGGTGGCCCAGACCCCATGAACTGGAGCTGCGCCGGGCACAGAAGGACAAGTGGCAGGGACTCACGGCTTCGGGCTGCTCAGGTCCTGCCCAGCACTGCCCGTGCCATCTGCAGGAAAAAACAAGGACTTCCGCCTCCCTGCGCTCCCTCCCCCACTCCTGCCCACGTGGCCAGGACGTGACTGTCATCCCCGGGACTTCCGCAGGGCCTGGTGCTTTCCCAGACAGGTGACTGCCCGTCTGGTCTCAGCCTCCCTCCCCTAAGCAATTTTCCAGGATTCTGCTGAAAGACCCTCCCAGGCCTGGGCATTCCCTGGTCTGCGCAGAGCTGTGGCTGTGACCCCTGGTGGCAGGCCAGAGTGCGGGGGACCACTGTGCCAGAGCCGGGGTGGGGCCGGGCGACCCTCCACCTCTGAGTCAGCACTGAGAGCTGAGACTTCCTGGTGGGAGACCTCAGACCCCTGTCCCTTCCTCTGAGCTGCAGGGGCTGCAGGTCCAGGCCTTTTGCCTAGACAGGCGGGGAGCCACCAGGGGGCAGCAAAACCCAGGCCCTGCCCTCCCGGACGCAGGTGCCGCGTCCCAGTACCTGGGCTCCCAGAGCTGTCACCCGCCTGCCTAACCCTGGGTGTGTCTGGGGCCACACCCACTCAGCCCTTTAAGAATATGCCCCGTCCTTCCTCCCCTCCCCCTGGAAAAACACTAAGGCCGCCCTCCAGGGTCTGTCAGTGAGGGACACTGGGTCCAGGACAGTAGAATAAATTACTTGAGAAATACACGGGAGGGTTGGATGACGGACCAGGTGAGGCCGTGGGGGCGGGGCAGCCAGCAGTCCAGGGCCAGGCCCCTCTGCCACACGCCCCGCCCACCCTCACTCCTGTGTCCTCCTCATGGTCCCCGAGTGCACGGAACCCGGTTTGCTTATCTCTGAGCTGGGGTCGTGCGGCTCTGCCTCCTGGGCTGTGGGGAGGTGACTGGAGGACAGTCCCACTGGTGGCTGGTTCATGGGGCCACTAGGCTCACTGGGGCTCCCCTAGATTGCCATGGGCAGGAAGGAGCTGTCCCGGGCTCAGAGCAGCCCTGGGGAGCTTTCCAGCAGGGGCCAGGGGAGAGGCCAGAGGGGCAGGGCCCCAGCCCAGGCAGTGCTTGGCATAGGACCCCTCAGGGTCCCTAAGCTCCCTGTCCCTGCCCTGAGCAGAGGACTCCAATCTCAGGGGCTGCAGTCGGCCAAGGCATGGGCCAGAAACTCAGGCAGAAACTGCAGGGCCAGCGGCTTTATTCAAGCTCCGCAGAGGGGCAGCTCCAAGGCCTGCAGGCACACTTGGCAACCTTCACCAGGCTGATACACCGCACCCCCCGCAAGGAGATGCCGCCACAGCCCCTCCCCCCCGGGCAATTAGCACAGGGCCGCGCCCTTCAGAAGCGAGCGTTCGACCACCGCACCGCCACTTGAGCGTCACGTCACCGTCGAGTCCTTTCCCAGGCTGGACGGAGCTGGGGTCCAGCTGCGGGCCGGACTGGGGAGGCGCTGCCCAGGCCCTCCCCACACACCTGCCCTCCCCGCCAGGTGCCTCCCCCTCCCGCTGCCTCCCACCGCCTTCCTAACAACACTCTTTCGGCCAGAGCCCCTCCTTCAAAATGTGGACAGCCTTTGGGTCCACAGGAGGGGCCGCTAAGCCTCCGCCCCGCCCTGGCGCTGGGCACCAAGCAGGAGGGAAACGGAAACCCCTCTGGCTCGGTGGGAGACAGGGGGTCTGGCAAAGTGGCCAGCAGGGCGTCGGCGGGTCCCCTGTGGACGGGGTTGCTGGGCGCGCTGCTCCTGGGCGGAGGCCGAGGTCCCTCCGCACGGGGCGCTTCATCAGCCTGGCCTGAGACTCCACCAGACTTCGGGGCAGGGAGAGGGCCGGAAGGCTTCCCGGAGGCGGCGCGCCAGGCCTTCCCTGAGGTCCATCCGCGGCGCTCTCGGCGGCCCAGGCTGCGGGGCTGAAGGGCTGGGGAGGCCAGTGGGACGCGCGTCCTGCCCAGCGCAGGCCACAGACGCCCCCGCCGCCACCTCCGCCAGGCTCGCCGGGGGCGTTTCCTGCTCTGTCCCCAGCAGGAAGCTGGGCGGGCACCGCACGAACTTCTCGGACAGCAGGGAGAGCAGAAAGGTGGCCAGGAGCGCCCACCAGCCCCAGCCCCTGTCCCCAACAGCGCCCTGCGCTGCGGCCGCCGCCCCGCCGCGCGCTTCACTCCGGAGCACCCGCCTCGCTAGGCGCGCGGAGCGGAGGGCGGCCGGGAGGCGGCGGCGGGGCCCGGGTGGTGGAGGCGCCTTTATGGGGCCAGTCGCAGTTGCGCGCTTTCCCACGGCCCGCAGCCAATGGGCGGCCAGGGCCGGACGACGCGTGGCCCCCGCCCCCCAGCTCCAGGCTGGGCCGGGGTAGGGATGCGCCCCGCCCCCAGCAGGCGGGAGTAGGCAGGCGTGTCCGAGGGACACGTGGGGTCTGACTGCGAGGCGCCGCCCCGAGTCCCTCCCTCACACCTGACCCTCCCTGTCCCCAGCTTTCTGGCCACCTGACCTGTCCTCCAGAGCCACACTTGGTCCCTCCTCAGAGCCTCCCCGACACCCCACATCTGACTGTCTTCCCACCTGGCCAGGAGCAGCGGCAGCCCAGGCCACTGCCCAGGCCTGAACACCTCAGGGGTGAGGACACAGGCTTCAGAGGCGGCTCCAGCTGTGGAAGCAACAGGGAGACAGGCCAGGGGCTGAGCCGCCGCCGCTGCGCAGGGGGGCCCACCCTCCTCCTGCACTTCCTGATAATCCAGGCCAGCAGCCACCTCCTCCAGGAAGCCCCCTGACTCCTCCTCCCTCCCCTGGGCTGGCTCTCATATTGCGAGGTGGTCTGGAGGTGCTCTGAGCAGTTCATTCCCGGGAGCAGCCCCCACCCTAGAGTCTCCAAACCTGGTATTTATTAACTAGCCACCCTTGAGGGTCTTACCATCAGCCTTGGGAGGGGGCAATGCCATCCCACACCTCAGATGAGGAGCCTGAGGTCCAGGGAGGCCTTGCCCAGCTCGCTGCCCACCAGGTCCCTCTCCTGCCCCCAGCACTGAGTGACAGGGTGGGCTGCTGGGTGGGCGAGAGGATGGATGCAGAGGGTGCAAAAGCCCAGCAGGCCAGACTTGGAAGCAGGGGAGGCGCCAGCCGGGGGAGACTCACGGCCAGGGCATGGGGGCAGGCACCGGGTGGTCTGACGGGGGAGGCACAAAGCCAAGCACAGCAGCGGGTGCCTGCAGGGTCCTCCTGAGCCCCTATTTACCCAGGCACCCGTGCTACATGACAGGCCCAAGCGGGGTGCCAGTCTCGGGTCAAAGGAGAG
Source organism: Cacajao melanocephalus (assembly GCA_963573385.1). Lineage (NCBI taxonomy): Eukaryota > Metazoa > Chordata > Mammalia > Primates > Pitheciidae > Cacajao > Cacajao melanocephalus. The sequence continues at coordinate 8,059 of CAUYLG010033252.1, read as the reverse complement.
GTGATGGGAGCTGGCCTGGATGTCTGCGCAAACCTGCCCCTGGGCCCCTAGCCTTGGAGACCTCCTGCCCCCGTGGCCAGCAGGGAGGCACCTCCCTGTCCCGAAAGTCCTGCTGGGGGTGGCCAGGTAGGCTGTGGTTGCTGCTCCGCCCGCCCCGCCCGCCCGAGGCCATGAATGGCCGGGAGCCTTTTGTGGGTGAGCAGCTGGCTGCCGGCCCTTTCTGTGGGGCTGTGGGAAAGTCCTCGGGCCAGCCTCTCACAGCCTCTCAAAGCCCGGATTATCTCTGGGTCTGCAGGACACCCTCTCAAGGACGCCCCCAGCCTGGTTGGGGGCAGGGCCGCCTCCACAGAGGTCCTGTCTGCTGAGCTCTGGCCCCAGGAGTTGCTTGGCCAGAAAGAGTCCCCTGAGTGGCGAGACCCTCAGACACCCAGCTCCATGCAGCCCCACCCCCACATCCAGCTGCCCAGATTCAGAAATGCCTGCCTTGCCAGGCAGGCTGTCCAGGAGCCCTGGCCCACTATCGCCCCAGCCTCTGGCCCTCTGGGGGAGGGGTGCTCGGCAGAAGGGCTTGCTGGGGGCTGCCAGTCCCCCCTGTACACACCCCAGGCCACGTGGCTGCTCCCACAGCGGGGCAGACCCAAGCCAGGTCCAAGGCTGACAGCAGACTTAGGGGTGCTCAGGGCATCTAGGGAAGTGCTCGCCTACTCAGCTCCTACTGCATACAGGCTGGGCAGAAGCTGCTCAGAGTCCTGAGGAGTGGGGGGCAGGACTGCAGCTGCCCCACCCCCACCGAGCAGGTGGGATCCAGCTCTATGTGTAGCTGCCAGTGGCCAGCTGGCCTTTCCCTGACCCCCCGCCAGTTCCCAGGAAGCCTGGAACGTGGGCAGGGGGCGCCCACCCAGGAAACCGAATGAAGAGGGGTGAGCGGAAGCAGAGCCCGTCAGTGCCCGGAGCAGGATCTGCCTGCCGAGGCCGCTGCGTGTGCCTGGTGCTCATCCTCTATCTCCACCCTTAGCGCAGGCCTTGGGTGGGACTGTTACCAGCTCCACTGCACAGACGAGGAAGCGGCCCCAGAGCGCCTGCCTGCTGAAGGGCACTGTCCGGATTTGAACCCTGAGCCCACAGCCCTCTCCACGGCGCTGTGTGCACACGGCCTGCAGCAGGGGTGGGGCAGAGAGGCAGGCGCCCGCCTGGGTCCCCTCCTAGTGCCCAGTACCACGACAGGGCCAGAGCATGCAGGGGCAGCCAGGAGGCTGTGGGAACTGGAGGGCGCTGGGCCAGCCAGATGTGTGTGGCTTCCAGCTTGGTTGCTCAGGGAGCGGCGGCCGCTTCCCTGGCCTCAAAGGCAGCCTGTGGGGGGGCCCTGCGGCCCGCTGGGACGACTGCTCCCCAGATGGCCTCTGAGGCCCGAGCTCAGCACACAAAGCCCAGGCAGCCCGTGGCGAATGAGTTTGTTGCCGCGCACGCGCCTTTTGTGCCAGATGAATGTCCGAGGAGGGGGTGGGGTGTGGGAACCCACCCGGAGCGGGCTCCGGACCAAATGCCCCTCCAGGCAGGGGAAGCAGGCGGGTGCCCGGGGCAGAACACAGCCTCGGTGCCAGCCCCAGCCCCTGCTGCAGGCAACCATGGCCAGGCTCCCCTCCCCCGCCTCTCACAGGAGACCCAGGCAGGGGAGGGCTGAGGGTGGCTCCAGGGTGGGCAGGGCTGCCTGATGGGGCCAGAGCCCAGTGGGCTGGAGGCTGCTGAGGGGGAGGCTGCGACACAGCCCTGGGGGCTCCAGGGGCTGGGTCGAGGGGAAGCAGGACCTTCTGGAACCTGCCCTGGGCACCCTCAAGTCCAGAGGGTGGTCACCCTCCAGAAGCCAGCGCTTCCTGCGGTTGAAGCCAGGATGCGTGTCAGTCCTGGGGGTGGGGACAAGAGGCTGAAGGTCTCTGCCAGACCTAGGGGGCCACCAGAGGAGGCAGGGCAGAATCCCAGAGCCCCTCTTGTGCCTCCTTCCCCACCCTGGGACCTGAAGAGCTCTCTGCCCTGTTCCCCACACCCAGTGGCCACTTAATGAAAAAGGGTGGTTCCTGCTGTGCTGGGCTGGCAGCCTGACCTCTCCTCTGCCTGAGCTGGCCAGGCCTCCCACTCCCTTCCCTCCATCTGTGACCGGGGTGCCACGTCCACTGTGCTGCAGCGGGTCCCAGGAGACCCCCATCCGTGGCTGTGGGGTGCCCCAGGCGTGGGTCCTCCCTGCTGGTCACTGCTGATGGCCCCCATGCTGGGCTGGAAGTCCTTGCCTAAGACAGCTGGCCCCATCTGGCCCGTCGTAATGGGAATGGCAGCGGGGGTGGGAGCCCCACTCGGTACCACGCCCCAAATGGAGTGCTGATAAAGGCTGACATCCATTGTAAGAGTTGGCATAGGAGTCCCAGGGCGGGGGGCCATCAAGGGAGAGGCTGAAATCCAAGGCTCAGGGAGAAGTGATCATTGGAGCCTGGGGCCTGAGCCCCACATTTGTGATTTCCCTGGTCTCCCCGCATGTGGTTGACAGAGGCTTATAGACGGAGGGTCCCCCGCCCTGGCCAGATCGTGCTCAAAGAGCTAGGGCACTAGATGGGGGGTTGCTGGCAAGGGGGCAGTGCAACAAGGCCAGGGCCACAGGAAGGGCCAGACACCTGCAGGCCAGTGGGACAGGAGAATGGGCTTCCAGACCCAGAGTCCCAGAGCTACCAGCCCCTATCCAGGGCTTCCTGGGTAACTGACAACCAGCAGGGTCCCCACACAACCCCACCCCCGGTGTGGCTCAGACCCCAGCCCTTCACAGGGCCTAGTCTGCTTCAGCACTGCCGTCCCCGAAGCCCTCAGCACTGCCATCCTCCAAAGCTACTGTCCCCCAAAGCTACCATTCCCCCAAAGCTGCCGTCCCCAAAGCTGCCGTCCCCCAAAGCTACCGTCCCCCAAAGCTGCCATCCCCCAAAGCCCTCAGCACTGTCCCCGGGCTGCTCCCCTTGCCTTCTGCCTCCACCAGGTGTGCTGACCCCACCCTGTTTCTGTTTGGGGAGCCCCAAAAATCAGCCAGGCTACCCCCTCAATAATCAGCTGGGGGGAAAAAGGCAAAAAGTCAGCCCAGGTCTCCAGCCAGGCGTGGGGGCCGCCAGTCTAGCCAGGAGAGGGAGCTGGGACGCTTTTCAGTACAAAGCGGGTCTTCTCCAGCGGTGGAAGAGCAGAACCTTGCACTCTGCGGCAGCGACCCAAGGAAGTGCTTGTGGCCAGCGTGAGGGCCGCATGACCAAAGCGGGAGCCGACCGGGGTGGGTGAGGCTGCCCCCCCGCCAGCCCGGGATTCTCTCCAGCCTTGGCCCCTACCTGGCAGCCGGGCGCTGGGCTTCTGTGGGCCTCAGTTTGTCTCCCTGTCCAGCCTCAGAACAGTGTGGCCACTTGCTCAGTCCCCTCCTGAGGCTCCCACACCAGCCCCAGAACCAAGAGGACCGGGGCAGCCCCGGCCGTGGCTGGCTCCGCGTGGCTCTGCCTGGACACTGGCCGTGGGAGGCTCTTCACTACAGGTGGGGCCTGTGCTTATGAAGAGGGCCGAGCAATAACCACTGCAGGCCACGTGGCCAGGCGTCTGTCCTCCCACACCACGGGCGTCACGCCCGGAGGTGGCCCTCCTGGATAGCAGCGGGTGTGGTGCTGGTTATGTCTCTGTACGATGTTATTTATGGACACTGAAACTTGAATTTCATCTTTTTCACATGTTGTGAAATATCCTTCTCCAAGTATTTGTTCAGCCAGCGCTGAGACTGGCTAGCACGGGGGCACATGCCTACAATCCCAGCTACTCAGGAGGCCAAGGCAGGAGGATTGCTTGAGCCCTGGAGTTCAAGACCAGCCTGGGCAACATGGGAAGACCGTGTCTCAAAAAAAAAACATGTAAAATGTAGAAAATACTCTTGGGTAGGGGTGGGAGGGTGGAACAAAATCACTGAGGGGCCCAGACGCTCAGCCCTTTTCCAAAAGCCTTACACACAACAACGTCGGATCCTCCCAAAACGTTGTGAGGGCTCCCATTTAACAGATGAGGAAACTGAGGCACAGCCGAGGGAAACCCTGGGAGTCCTCCCTGCTCCCACCTCCCCAGCCTCCAAGAACCAGGGACTGGGGGACAGGGACGAGCCTCTCGAGCATCCTCTCAGCCCCTAACTCGAGAGCTTTCCCGGTTTCCCCCCTTCTCCACCCCTCCCCAGCTTTCTGGTGCTCAGTTCGGCGCCCCTCCCTCCAGCAGGCTGTGGGTTCGCGCTCGCAGGCGGTTCCCACACTGCGCGGGCGGGCGGCGAGGGAAGCGTGCCTGGGCCCCCCCTCGGGATTAGTGCCGGGGTCTGACTCTGAATGAATGAGGGCGGCGGCGGGGGGCGGGGGGGGGCAACTCCCAAAAGACCATCTGGCTCCGCGTTATAATAGAGCAATAAAGGGCTTGTCCGCCTTTCAGAGGTTGGGAAGGAGCTGCTCTCTGGCACCACGGGGCTTTTAACCAGCTTGGGACGGCGACCCGGCCCTGCCCTGGGGGATGCAGGGGGTGGGGGGAGATGGGCGGGGTGGGGCGCGGCCACGTGGGCCCCGGTTGGCCCCTAATCCCAGCGCCCGTGAGACCGCGGGCCAAGGGCTTTCCCACCACCCACCCTGCGCTCCAGGGGAGCCAACCCCGCAGGTGTCCCCATAGCTTCCACAGCAGCCTGGCTTTACAGGAGGGAAACTAGGCCCAGAAGGCTGGGCAGGGGCAGCCTGAGGTTGTGCCCATGCCCTCTGGGATGTGGACTCCAGTCCCGTGGAGAAGGTGGGGCCTGGACTGGTGCACAAAGCTGGGGTCTCAAGCCTGGCCTGGGACTTGGAGGGCTGCAGTCTGTTGTGGGGGGGTGCCCCCATGGGCCACAGGAGCCCCCTTGGCTTCAGGAACACCCACCCCATCCCCACAGACTCCAGGTGCCCTGGGAGCAGCTGGTGTGCCCTGCGCAGGGGTGTGAGCTGCTGTCTCCACGGTCTCTCGGGTGTCAGCCCCACCCAGCAGCCCTGGAGAACCCAGGCCCAACCTGGGGCACCAAAGGGCTTCAGCTTGGTGGGCCTGGTGCACCCTGATTCTCTAGCAAGGGCCTTTCCCAGAGGTTTTTGGGTCAGGGCTGTGGCGGGGAGCCCGGCCACAGGTCCTAGGTGGAGGGATGGAGCCTCACCTTAGTTAGATGAGAGAGGGCCCTGGGGCCGGAGCACCCAGCAGACTCTCACCACAGCCTGGAGAGGAAGTCTCCTCACCCCCACTCTTTCCGGAGAGTAGGTGAGACACTGGAATTCAAACCTGAGCGGCGGGCGGGGAAAAGGGTCCACATCCCCGAACCACAGAATCTGAGTCTGTGGGTTTGAGACCTGCAGCCTCCGCAAAGAACCAGACCCCAACCAAGATAAGCCTTGGAAATGGTATCTCCACGGCCCAGCCCAGCCACCCATAGGGCTCTCACTCGAGGCCTTAGGCATCTGCTCAGACGTCCCAGTCCCATGTCTCGGGCCAGGTTGGTGTGAGATCAGGAGGTGAGTGAAGGGTCCTGCCCACTGACTCGGTGCCCCTGGCCAGATGCAGGGTGCAAGGCAGGGACTGGGACACCTGTTTGGGCCATAGGCCATATTTCAGGTGAGAATGGGACAGCAGGTGGCCAGCCATGCACAGAGGCTCTTTGTGGGCTGGGCAACTGGGCATGGAGGGGGCAGATGCTACTGCAGTGCCCACCTCTTTCCCAGCCATCCTCAGGGTTTGTCTCACTTCCAGCAACCTGGAGCCAGGCCCCCCGAGACCAAGGTGGTAAGCCTTGACAGGGGAAAGCTCATTTTTATTTTTTTAGTTTTTTAGTTTTTGAGACGGAGTTGTGTTCTTGTTGCCCAGGCTGGAGTGCAGTGGCACAATCTCGGCTCACCGCAACCTCTGCCTCCCGGGTTCAAGTGATTCTCGTGCCTCAGCCTCCTGAGTAGCTGGATTACAGGCATGAGCCACCACATCCGGCTAATTTTTGTGTTTTTAATAGAGATGGGGTTTCTCCATGTTGGTCAGGCTGGTCTTGAACTCCCAACCTCAGGTGATCTGCCTGCCTTGGCCTCCCAAAGTGCTGGGATTACAGGCGTGAGACACGGCGCCCAGCCTGGAAAGTTCATTTTATAGACCCGTAAACTGAGGCTCAGAGAGGAGTGGGGTGTGTCTGCCAGTCTCTAGGTGAGAATGACAAGGGCAGACCCCAGCCTTGGCCTGGACCTGCCGAGTTCACCAAGCCACTCAGTGCCTGCCCTGGGGCCTCGCAGAACAAAACATGTTCCTGGGGAACCCCTGTAGGTTCAAGCTGCTCCCAGACTCTGCACCCCAGAGCTGCGCCCCAGCACACCCCTGAAATGTCGCAGGAGACTGCAGGAGGGTGGTCTGTGTCTCCACAGGCACAGAAAGAGGAGGGCTAAGAAACTGTGGGACCCTGCTGCAGGCCGGCCCGTGGGCGGAGCTAGTCCACACAGCCGCGGCTCGGGCCATTGTCTGTGGCTGTCAGCTGTGCCACTGGAGATGGCAAGCAGATCTGGAAGGCACCCAGTTCACAGAGGGGTACGTGGAAGCCCCACAGACATGGTAAAGCAGATGTCTGTGTTCCCAGCCTCAAGAACCCGGAGCCTGGGGAGCTGCTGCAAAGTACGAGCTGAGAGGCTGCCCCCTGTGAGGGGCAGGAGCACACCTGGGCAGGCCAGTCCCCTCACCTTGTGAAGGCTCAGTTTCCTCATCTGTACAATGGGCTTGATAATCATAATTTGTCAGGGGGAGATCCCATAAGCGCCGAGGCAGGAGCAAAAGGCCTCAGCCCATTTCCCTATAAATAATGAAGAAGAAAGTAATTAGAAATAGAACCGTAGCAGTTATTATTCATTCATAGGTGACCTGAGTTATTCATAGGTGATCTTAATTCTTTTACTAATGCCTCTCAGGTTGGAAGTGTGAAGCTGGGGTGACATTGTGAAATGAATGACTCTAAAGCAAGATGCTCTAAGCCCTCTGTCACCCCCGCGTAAGGGCTGCTGGGCGCCTTGGCTGTGCGGCAGCGCCAGCGCTGGGAAAGCCCCACTGTTTAGCCAGCTAGGGAATGAGACATCCAAAATGGCCAAGATGGCTCCTTCCTGGGGAAGTTTGGAGAAAACTCCGCTTCTCTAAGCTCTTTCCGTGGGCCTGACGACTGACAGGAGGCCCGCAGACATCAGGGGCTTACCTGTCTCTATGCGATGCTGTCACATTCCATGTCAATCTCATGTTCTGCTTCTGCACCTGGCTCCTTTTTTCTTAGAAAAGATAACCGGTAATAGTAATATAAACCTTAATGTTTTAGTTCTTTGTTGATAAGTATGGAAAAAGTGCTGATGCACTGTGCTCCTTACCTCATTTCAGATGCCAGAAATTCCTGAGCCCCTACCTGAGTGACACGTGATGTACTTGACCCTGTCACTGCCACGCCCTACCTACCCTGCCCCCAGATTTGCAACTCAAAAAAAGTGAGAGCATCCCGGCATTCAGGGCCACTGATGGTCTCCACAATCTGGGTTGCAGTGGACCCCTGAGCCCAAAGTCTCTTTTCTCGATCTCTGTATCTTGTGTCTTTTATTTCTACAATTTCTCATTTCTGCACCAGCCAGGAGCAGCTCACAGAACCTGTAGGGCTGGACCCTACAATAATCCAAAATCACAGAGTTGCTCTGCAGATGTGAAGCCCTTCTGCAGCTCTGCACACAGGGGATGCTCAGCAAATCGGAGTGCTTCACACTTAGGGGAGGCTCCACATGCTGGGGGGCTCAGCACACAGGAGATGATCTGCACACAGGAGGGGCTCCGCACACAGGAGGGGGTCAGCACACAGGACACACACAGACACACAGGCACGAAGACACAGGCACAGGCACACACACACACACTGGTACACACAGATATATGGGCACACACACTGGTACACACAGACATATGGGCACACACACACACTGGTACACACAGACATATGGGCACACACACACACTGGTAC
>CAUYLG010033251.1:0-25444 GCA_963573385.1 Cacajao melanocephalus | reverse complement strand
TCTCTGACCAATACAGGTGCCCATGCTTTGTTACCTTCTCCAGCCCACCTGTCCATAGCCCTGCTGGACTACCAATGGCAACTTGCTAAGTCCAGGTCCAGTCTCTCTATGACCAATGCAGTTGCCCATGCTTTGTTTCCTCACTAACCAATCTACTGCCCTCACCGCCTATAAAACCCCATGCCCAGAACGGCCGGGTGCAACTTCTATGGCCCCTCTCTCTCTCTCTCCCTCCCCTGGGGCCACAGAACCTCGCCCGGGAGCTAAATAAACTGGAATTTAATTTGTCTCGTGCTGGCCTCAGTTTCCTCATTTTAAACTTGGCAATATCCTTACAAAAATAACCTTACAATGTCCTCCATCAAGAGGCAGAGGATATTTCCTCCTCCCTTAACACTGGGCCACCCTGTGATGGGCTTTGGTTGTTAGAATGTTTCATATCTTTTGAGACTGGGCCTGAAGAGATTTGCAGCTTTCACTTGCTCTTTCTTGGAGTCCTGAATCACCACGGGAAAAATCTGGCTACCTTGGGAGGGCTTTAGCAGGGTGGCTAGGATAGTTTCCAGTTGTTTCACCACTCGCAGCTGAGGCATCAGATATGCAAGTGAAATCAAGGTGTGGTGATGTGCAACTGTAATCCCAATTACTTGGAAGGCTGAAGCGGAAGGCCAGGAGTCCTAGACATCCAAGTGAAATCATCTTGGACGTCCAGACCCAGCTGTCCTGGCACCCACAGTGAGGCCACCCTCCAGCTGATTTGCCAACTGAATGCAGTCACATGAGTGATCCCATTCAATGCCAAACAGAGTAAAAGAACCACCAACAGAATCATGAACAAATAAAATGATTGTTAATTGAAAGCCACTAAGGTTTTTTGTATTGTTTTGTTTTGTTTTTTGAGACAGAGTTTTGCTCTTGTTGCCCAGGCTGGAGTGCAATGGCGTGATCTCGTCTCACTGCAACCTCCACCTCTTAGGTTCACACGATTCTCCTGCCTCAGCCTCCCAAGTAGCTGGGATTTCAGGCACCTGCTACCATGACAGGCTAATCTTTTATATTTTTAGTAAAGACAAGGTTTCTCCATGTTGGCCAGGCTGGTCTCAAACTCCTGACCTCAGGTGATCCACCCACCTCAGCCTTCCAAAGTGCTGGGATTATAGGCATGAGCCACCACACCCAGCCCACTAAGGTTTTCTTTAATGGACAAAAATTGTATATATATGTATCGTGTACAACATGATGTTTTGAAATATGTACACATCATGGAATGGCTAAATCAATAAAGCTGCTAAGTTTTGAGGTAGTTTTTTTTTAATGCAGCAGTAGATAACTAAAACCCAAGGTTACCCTGCTATGTGCAGATCTGTAAAGATAATCCTCTGACTATTCCTGCAGTACCACTGATCATCTATCTGGTCATCACTCCACTGGAAGCCACTCTCATTTTGACATGCAGCTTCTAGGAATATCTTCTCTTAGATCTCAGTCCTTGGATGTGAAATGAAGAAATTCAGTGTCTCAGCTTCAAGAAGTATACTCATAAAAATTACAGAGCTTTTCCTAACTTTCCATTCCACAAACTGTATAGACATATACCAAGACTAAATGTATTACAAAAATTTGCTTTGTTTTAAGGCAAAAAATGTCCATTTAAATCATTAAACTAGGCTGGGCATAGTGGCTCATGCCTGTAATCCCAGCACTTTGGGAGGCTGAGGCGGGCAGATCGCTTGAGGTCAGGAGTTCAAGACCAGCCTGGCCAACATGGAAAAACCCCATCTCTACCAAAAATAGAAAAACTAGTCAACATGGTGGCCCGCGCCTATAGTCCCAACTACTCAGGAGGCTGAGATACGAGAATCACTTGAACCCAGGAGGTTGAGGTTGCATTGAGCCGGGATTGTGCCATTGCACTCCAGCCTGGGCAATACAGTGAGACTCTATCTCAAAAGAAAAAAAAATCACTAAGATACATTCCAGATTAAATAGATAATGAAGTATTAATGGCACAATGATAAGTTAACCTTAGAAGAAAGACTTTCTGAACAAAGAATGTGTATTTTTTTCTTTTCATGAAAATGTATCTAATATTACAAATTAAAAGTCTGCTGCTGTTGCAAAGCTCAAGGAATTGTTGAGGGCTGAATTACTCTCCAAGATGAAAAATTTCATTCAGTTGTAATAATCATCCTACCCAAAGTGTGATTTCCAACCCACCCCCATACCACCTTCGGCTTTCAAAGTAAGTTGTTTTGTGGTAATGTTGGAAAAACCACTAGTTCTTTAGGACAAGATGGGACATCTGAAGTCTTTCTGGTTGCCTGCCATTTTTCCATTCTGTGGTTTCTAATGGATTTACATAACATTTAGCATTTTCCATTGCCCGTCAAATATACATAATTATCTAAATTTCAAGGGCTTCATGAAAGTTTAAATTGAAGGTGCTGGTTTTTGTTCCAGAAACTGCCTAGTTTCTAAAGTGTTACCTAAAGAAATATCAATCCCAGCCATTGTAAGAATTTCAGCAGTTCCTGGTTTTGATACTCTGCTCTCCAATACTCTTGATTTCCTAACCTTTCCTTCACCAAATCCCCCAACGACACTATCCTATACAGAGGTTTTTTTTGTTGTTAATTGTCATTAACTCTCCAACATTTCCTTGCCATATTCCAGCTTCAAGTTCTGTTACTACATTATAAAGTATTTATGCGGGCCTTTTTTTACCCCAGGCTGAAGTGCAATGGCATCATCATATCATAACACTGCAGGCCAGAACTTCTGGGTTCAGGCGATCCTCTTGCCTTGGCCTCCCAAGTGGCTGGGACTACAGGTGTGCACCACCATACCTGGCTAATTTTGATTTCTTTGTTTTTATTTTTTGAGATGGAGTCTCCCTCTGTTACCCAGGCTGGAGTGCAGTGTCACAATCTCGGCTCATTACAACCTCCATCTCCAAGGTTCAAGCAATACTCCCACCTCAGCCTCCTGAGTAGCTGGGACTACAGGTGCATGCCACTGCGCCTGGCTAATTTTTTGTATTTTTAGTAGAGACAGGGTTTCACCATATTGTCCAGGCTGGTCACAAACTCCTGACCTCAAGTGATCTGCCCACCTTGGCTTCCCAAAGTGCTGGGGTTACAGATGTGAGCCACCATGCCTGGCTGATTAATTGAGCCTTTTATCATTATGATATGTCCATCTTTTGTATTTTTAGTAGAGATGGGGTTTCTCCATGTTGGTCAGGCTGGTCTTGAACTCCTCACCTCAAGTGATCTGCCCACCTTGGCTTCCCAAAGTGATGGAATTACAGGTGTGAGCCACCATGCCCTGCCTATTTTTTAATTTTTTGGTAGAGATGGGGGCTCACTATGTTGCCCAAGTCGGTCTTGAACTCTTGGCCTCAAGCAATCCTCCTATCTCGGCCTTCCAAAGTACTGGGATTACAGACATGAGCCACTGCGCCAGCCAATGCTGGCCATTAAGAAAAAAAAAAGTTAAGAGTTAAGAGTTTTAAGTGGTTACACTTAAAGAATAGACATTCAATCTATAAAAGTCATCATCTTTGTTAATTCCTACACTAGTATAAATTATGTTGCCATTTTTATTGCTGTCTTAATCTCTATTATGCTTTTTTAAAGTCAGTTGCTATTGGCATAAAGAAATGTGGTTTGTTTTGTTTTTTAAGTATGCCGATCTTATATCTAGGAGGCAAAGGTTGCAGCGAGCTGAGATTGTGCACCACTGCACTCCAGCCTGGGCAAAGACCGAGGCTCTGCCTCAAAAAAAAAAAAAAAAAAAATTCTATCTAGAGCTTCCAAAACTGCCAAGATTGAAGAAGAATGGAAACACAGAGAGATAAAGAAGACTTGATCAACATGACATACAGAAAATAGAATGCATTTTTATGATTTCAGATATATTTAAAGATATTATTTTCATAGTTGGATAAAGAAATCTAGCTATACACTATTTAAAAGAACATATTTTGCTGGGTGCAGTAGCTCACACCTGTAATCTCAACAATTTGGGAGGCCAAGGCAGACAGATTGTTTGAGCTCAAGAGTTCGAGACCAGCCTGCTAACATGGTGAAATCCCTCCCATCTCTACCAAACAAAAATACAAAAATTAGCCAGGCATGGTGGTGTACGCCTGTAGTCCCAGCTACTCAAGAAGCTGAGGTAGGAGGATGGCTTGAGCCTGGAGAGGCAGAGGTTGCAGTGAGCTGAGATCACACTGCACTCCAGTCTGGGTGGTAGAGCCAGACCTTGTCTCAAAAAATGAAAAAGCATATTTTAAACATTTCACTATGAGGTTGAAATTAAAGAGATAGAAAAATGCATCCAAATATTAATTTAAAACAATAGTAAAACCAGGCAAAACTAGCAATAAAGAGAATCAATAATTATAAATTGAGCAATTCATCAAGAAGATGTAACAATCCTGATCCCAAGTACATCTAACATAAAAATATATGCAGCAAATAGGTTTGATTCTTTCTGATACATTCTGAAAATTCACAATAAATTGTTATTTTGTTTAGATAATGATTTCCATGGAAACAACCTATTAAGATTTCCCCTGAGAATACTGAACAAGTCCATTTACTTCACAACTTGATTTACTTTGTTTTTGTGTTTCTCAAACCTTATTAAATAACCTAAAGAAGGCTGGGTGCGGTGGTTCACGCCTGTAATCCCAGCACTTTGGGAGGCCAGGGCGGGTGGATCATGAGGTCAAGAGATTGAGATCCTGGCCAACATGGTAAAACCCGTCTCTATGAAAAATACAAAAAATTAGCTGGGCGTGGTGGCTCACGCCTGTAGTCTCAGCTACTTGGGAGACTGAGGCAGGAGAATCGCTTGAACTAGGGAGGCAGAGGTTACAGTGAGCCGAGGTGGAGCCACTGCAATCCAGCCTGGGCAATGGAGCGAGACTTCATCTCAAAAATAAAATAAAATAAATAACAAAAAGTGTCAACTAATTTCAAAAGATTTATTAATAAAAATAAATGTACTCTTTTAGTGAATTCTCTTAATATTTGCCTTTATGTTTCAAATAACATGCTTCTGTTTCTTTTGACGTTTTCAGTTTAGTGATTTCCTACTCACTCACTTAATGGAAAGTGAGGATTTTTAGCTCTCTGGTCTCCTTGCCATCCATCCCAACAGATACACTTCCTATCTCCCATTCTCCCAATATGTTTATATCTTACCTTTGGTTAAATCATTATTCAGAATTAGCATTATTGTAGCTACGTGTAATATTCAGAGCTGAACCATGTAGAGCCATGTAAAAGAACTATGTTTACTTTTTCCTTTCCCTTTCCCTCCTATCTTTTTTTCCAACATTAAATGTCTCGTCGTTTTATTAGCTTTTCATGAACGAATCAATAATTCAACTCCAAATTCCATCAGTGTCTGTTCATTCACATCTGGGTTTCCACAAATTTCATCGTTTTAAGCCACTCCCAGAACCTCTGACCTGTGTCAGTCTCAACTGGCTCCCTTCTCTGCCTTGGCACAGCTGACTCCTTGGGAAGACCCCTCAACTTTCTCTCATATAGAATCTCCTGTTACCTATATCCCATGCCTTCCTCGTTCTTGGTTTCCTCCCTCCTTGTAATAAAGCACTCCTTCTGGAGAGTCCTCAGAGAAGTTACATGGGGCCTTGAATGTCTTCAAAATGTGTTTATTCTACCTTCAAATAAAATTCATAATTGGCCTCAGTGCAGAATTCTGGGTTTGATATAATTTTCCTTCAGAATTTTGAAGACATTGTTTCCTTATCTTCTAATTTCTAGTGGTGCTTTTGAAAGGTCTGAAGCTGTTTCAATTCCTGATGCTTTGTATGTGACTTGTTTTTTCTCTCTGAATGCTTACAGAATCTTTTCTTTGATCTATATATTCTAAATGTTCATTATGATGTACCTTGAGGTAGAAACTATGTTTATGTGTTATGGTAGGTGCTTGCTAGACACTTTCAACTTCGAATCTTGTATGCTTCAATTCTAGGAAACTTTCTTGTTTGTTTCACTGATTTTCTCCCCTCCAGTGTTCCTATTACTTGGATCTTGGGCATACTGAACTGGACCTCTAAATTTCTCATCTTTTCTCTCCTGTTTTCCATCTCTTTAACGTTTTTGCTTTACTTCCCAGGAACTTTCCTTAAGTTTATATTTCAACCTGCTCTTAAGTTTGCCATTTTTTCTACCATGTTTTTGATTTTCTAAGAGCCCTTATTTATTCTTTGAATGTTCCCTGCTTCATGGATGCATTATCCTTTCCTTTCTCTCTGAGGATATTAAATGATAGAGTTTTGCTCATTTTGTTTTGCTTACTTTTCCTTGAATAGGCAATGCAGGTTTTTTTCTGATTGTCCACTATCTTTTGTGTTAGAAGCTTTCTTCAGATGTCTGGTCACCCATGATGTATTACTTAGGTTTAAGGGTGAAGGACTAAAAAGCTGACTAGAACACATACGTGGAGTTTGTTGACCAAGAAACCTAACCTTGGGTGTTCTGGCTGGGCTCCCTGTTAGAGAACTACTGATGTTAGCATAACTATTTCTTTCCTCCTGGACTCCTAGGAGTCCCTAAAGACTTCTATCTCCTCCTATAAAATAAAGGGTTGCTGCTAGCATTTTAGGAGCAAAGTGGGAAAAAGGAGGTTGGGGGTGAAGGACCAGCTTACCATTAAATATGCAAATAGTCAGTTAATCCCCCTACTTTTAGTGTAGCAGAGCGCTGGATAGCATAGCCTAGAATAAGGCTTGGAGAATAAGGCTTGAGCTCCTCCTCCTAAGGGCCAAATGCCCTGCAGAGCCCTGTAAAGACCTAGAGGTGGAGTGATATGCCAGACTGAAAACAGTAGTTATTAATCGAAAATCTGTGGCCCTTAGGGTCAACAAAGTGCTAGAAACCTATCTTATCCCCACCTGCCAAATGTCTAGCAGCTAAGCATTTACTTCCTGCTAAAAAATGGAAAAGTTCTTCTCTTACAAAATTGAATAAATGAATTGGAGTGCACTAGTCCAATAGCTGTGGTATCTATGAGCTCACTGCCCAACAGATACTCTCCAAACCACTTATCCTAAAGAAAAGGTTGACTGCTAACCAACAACTGACCATTTACACATAATGTCAGTTTACTTTGCAGGTGTCCTATTCTTAAATATAAATAGGCCACTAAAAATAATCAGACATTTGAGAAAAGTTTGCAACCTGAAAAGTAATTACAAACATGAAAACAGGAAAATCATCCTAGAACAAAGAAAGATAATTCAGGGAGCAGAAGACAACTTTTAAAAAATCCAGATTCATGTTTAGGAACCAGGAACTTTCAAATACATTATTTCACAGCTATGCTATGAAACTGAAATTGTTATTCTCATTTCAGAGATTAGAAAATTGATGTTCAGAACGAATATGCCTTGTACATGGCTGGGATTTCAGTCTTCATGTTCTGATTCCCTAATGCCCTTTTAGTTGAACCACAGGTGCTAGAGAATTTA
Source organism: Cacajao melanocephalus (assembly GCA_963573385.1). NCBI lineage: Eukaryota > Metazoa > Chordata > Mammalia > Primates > Pitheciidae > Cacajao > Cacajao melanocephalus. The sequence goes on along the minus strand of CAUYLG010033251.1, from coordinate 17,934 downwards.
TAAGCCAGACACACATAGTGCATAGTTATACAGAACTATATGAAAATCAGAGTCCTTCCCCCCAAAAAATCTTAGCTGAAAAGCATTTGTCTTGATTTCTGTCTTTTGTTCGCTATTCTTTCAGCCTAGGAATCTTTTATCTGTAATTTAAAAGCATAACATTCATAACAGAAACAATGCTAAGTTACACGTTATCAAGGAATCTATCACAGAAAGACACAGAGGGATAGATATAACCAAGACAGGCTAAATTTGAAATTTGAGATTCTAACAGAATTCTACGACTGGATAGGAAAAAGCTAAGTGCTCTCTCTCCAGATGTTGGATGTATAATTTACTTATACAATAATGGTTGAGACAGGCATAATGAATACACATAACAGAAACTCAATGTTTGCTGAACAAATGAATGGAAAAACAAAATGAATGAATGAATGAATGAATGGAAAGATTTTAAATCTTTCCAAAAAATTATGATGTGGGATAATTTTGATAAAAGGTAAACACTACATTTTCACAATCTGTATTACAAATCATAAATTCTGAACACTTCACATTGCATTAATGTACATATACATTAGATACAGCCAATAAAACTTAAAATATTTTAAAGCCAGTTTAAATATAAGAGTAGTATGAAAGGTAATGCTGGCCAGGCGCAGTGGCACACACTTATAATCCCAACCCTTTGGGAGGCCGAGGCGGGTGGATCACGAGGTCAAGAGATTGAGAACAGCCTGGCCAACATAGTGAAACCCCGTCTCTACTAAAAATACAAAAATTAGCCAGGCATGGTGGCGTGTGCCTGTAGTCCCAGCTACTTGGGAGGCTGAGGCAGGAGAATCACTTGAACCCAGGAGGCAGAGTTCGCAGTGAGCCAAGATCACACCACTGCCCTCCAGCTTAGACAACAAAGCAAGACTTCATCTCAAAATTTTTTTTAAAAAAAGAAAAAAACGTAATGCTTTGCTTTTGAGTGATTATTTGTTTTTATTAATATCATTCAAGCTAGACAATAACTTTGCAAAATACTCAAAAAAGCAATGCAGAAAATATTCATGTAAGTTTTTACTTTCACAATATAGACTATAATATAAACCTTGGGTCAATTCCATAGCCAATCCATATTAAGTAAGTAAAAAAAAACCAAAATGAGGCTGAGTACCGTGGCTCACGCCTGTAATATCAGCACTTTGGGAGGTCGAGGTGGGCAGATCACTTAAGGTCAGGAGTTTGAGACCAGCCTGGTCAACATGGTGAAACCCCATATCTACTAAAAATACAGAAATTAGCTGGGCATGGTGGTACATGCCTGTAGTCCCAGCTACTCGGGAGGCTGAAGCAGGAGGATCACTTGAACATGGGGGACAGAGGGCACCACTGCACTCCAGCCTGGGTGACAGAGCGAAACTCCATCTCAAAAAAAAAAAAGAAAGAAACCTGAAATGATCTATTGCCCCATATCAGGCTTTGGGCAAAAGTAAGTATTTTATGAACAGACCGATTATGTAATAACAAAATGAAGCAGCAAATTCTAAGCCTAGTGCTTAACTTCCTACTACAGAAGTACCCTCTGTAGCCAAAGTGAACTTAGCAGCCAGTGGCAGAGGGAAAGTTGCTACTGAGCCTGTATACTTACGGAGCTTCTCATTGTTAAAGGGATCGTATACAATAAATTTGTCTAATGGATTGGTTAATTTAGATGGAATCCTATGGGACCTTCATACCCACTAATATGGACAGCAGTTCCCTACCACATGTCCCCCACAAACCCCATGAAGGATTCTACCACCAAACATTATTTTATGTTGTTATAATAAATAATATCGTCAACCAGTAACCAAAAAAGTGACATTTAAATTATCCCATACAGTCCCTTTGTTAGTATATGTAGAATTTCCATTAGGTGCTATGAAATATTAGGTAAGCCAATAGAGTGACTGAGGGAATGTATAATTTGAAGGTTAACATGATATTGTACTTGATTGTTGGGTAAAAGCATATGCTATGCTGTCCAAGGACTTCTTATTCCTATGAGGCAATCCAAGGATGCTTCAAGTGGATCATATTCACAAAAGAAATGCCAAGTGGCAGGAAATTCCAGATGGCAATGCTGCATCAGGTAAAGGCAGCATGAGGTTATGAAGCCATGCTGATGTCCAAAGGGAAAATTCTTCATATTTTTCTCCCTTTCCTTTTCACTGAAAATCTAACTCATAGGAAATAACATTTCACTTCAACTGGCAAAGGAACTTTCCTTTTTCCCTCCCTGACTCAGAAAACTAACTAGTAATACTGTAAAGTAGGAAAACTACTTAAATCTCAGCTTCCCTGAAGAGTTTATATTTGGCATACTAGGGATATTTCCAACATCATTCCTTAAATTCCTCTAAAGACCTCTCCCACTTACGGCAGCACTTGCCCAGGACTTCAATAAGGCCTTTTTCTTCACAAGCTTCAATATTCTAAGTTACTTGGAAACTGTGATGAAAAAAAACAATTTTTCTAAAAGATCCCATGTATTATCCAACTTCATCTCCAAAAAAAAATAGGGTATACATAATTGAAATTATCTCTAATTATAAAAATACTCTAGATCATCTCACATATCTTTCCTTAAAAAATTCAGAAATACATCTGCTATCAATATGTAATTACATTTAAGGCCAGGCATGGTGGCCCACACCTGTAATCCCAGCATTTTGGGAGGCCAAGGTCGGGGGGATCACTTGAGGTCAGGAGTTCAAGACCAGCCTCCCCAACATGGCAAAACCCCATCTACCAAAACTACAAAATTATCCGGGTGTGGTGGCTCGTGCCTGTAATCCCAGCTACTTGGGAGGCTGAGATTGGAAAAATCACTTGAGTCCAGGAGGTGGAGGTTGCAGTGAGACAAGATTGCGCCACTGCACTCCAGCCTGAGCAACAGAATGAGACCCTGTCTGTCTCTCTCTCTCTCTCTCTCTCTCTCTCTCTCTCTCTCTGTCTCTCTCCCTCTCTCTCTCTCTCTCACACACACACACACAGACACACACACACACACTACATTTAGGTCACCTCCCTGTTCACTTAGCCAGTGTGTCCATTCGGAAAGACACAGGAAAATAATAATGAGTTACTTCCATGTGCCAGGCACTCTATTACCTGCATCACAAGACTGAAAGATCTACAGTCTAACAGCAGGTCCGCTTTTTGTTAGCTGTGTGATATTGGGCATGCCCCTCAATTACTCTTAGCCTTAATGTTAATTCTCTAGATTGGGGATAATAACAATCACCTCATAGGGTTACTTCAGGGTTTAAGTTAGTTAATGGTTGTAGTAAAGACTTAGGAACCACATTTGGCCCCTAGAGTCAGGTTCCTATAGCCAGAACCAATAAAACGGAACTAAGAACTAGAACTGTTGCAGGAAAGAGAAGTTGGCCACAATTCCTGGCAAAGAGCTGAAGAACCAAATTAGTATTCGTTCAAGAATCTTCATCGTTGGGCCTGCATCCATTTAGGGGGAAGGTATAGAGCACTCTTAGGGAGAAGCCCTGGGGCTGACTGGTCCTAACACAAAACCGAAGAGGTGGATAGGATCAGACCAGTCTCTGGAATGCAACATTTGACTTGAGTTGGCACTTAGAAGCAATGCCATAGCTTGGAAAAATTCGTAATGTTATAAAAATTGTTATTACTACATACATACATACACACTAACACACACAGGGACTTGCCCCCAAGCAGAAGTGGATTTTTATGTTGCATGGCTGAATAGATGACAGAATGGATGAGTGGCTAGACATATCAGAGAAGGCAGGGGAGGTGAAAATTAGAAAGGCCATATAGGGCAATGGCTAAGCATTCACGCTTTAAAGGCAGAATGCCTGGGTTTGAATCTTGGCTCCATTACTCAGTTTTTGGTGTGAACTCAGTCAAGTTAAATAACTTTCCTATGCCTAAGTTTCCTCCTCTGTATATGTGGATAATATTAGTAGCTACCTCACAGGATAGTTATAAGGATTTAAAAGTTATATATTTAAAGCACTTAGAAGACTTCTTGGCATAGTAAGCATCAGTTTCCTAATCAATAAAATATATTACTTCACAAGTTGTTATGAGAATTAAATAAATCATGCCTATACAGTGCTTATCATATACATAATAAATCAATAAATATTAGGTATTTTCATTAAAACATGGATGAAGACCAAAAGAAATTTTTAAACCTGAGAAAAATATTTCATAATGGAATATAACCAAAAATACTGTGAAAATCCTTATTCATATTTTTGTGTTGAATATATTTACTGGGAAGCCATGAGTAACTTGGCACATATATGTACTTTCCAATGTGTAAAACACATCACAATAATTCCATCTCTTAGATCTGCCAAAGAATTTATGTCACAGATACAAAATACAGACAAAAAAAAAAAGAAAAGAAACCACAACTAGAACAGCAATTCCAAAATAATATTCCTATCATTGCTCATTCACTGACAAAAAACTATTTAATCTAATAGCATAAAAATTAATAATAAAAAAACTATTTTACTAATAGAGAAATTACTGGAGAAAACAACACTTTTATTATTTTTTAAATGGGCACTCATTGAAAAACTTGCTGCAACATGCTTTCTAAAGAACAGAAGAAATGTTGCCATAAAATTTAGAATTTAAAGGTTAACTAATTGGAACCCAAGTATACCTTCTATTTAGTCCATAAGGAAGCCAAGTGAGTACAGAAGTCAAGAAAATCAGGAAAGTTTTGAGACGGATTCTGTGGTCAACAGTGTCAACTGCTGAGAGGCTTAGCCAACAACTAGGAAGTGTCCATGAGGTTTAGTAACAAGGACATAATTGGTGGATCTTGACAAAAATCATTGTATGGGGCAGTTGCGGTTGTGGAAAATACAAGATAAATCATAGTACAACATGGAAAATGATTTTCATAGAGAGAAGAGCAAAAGATAAAAGATGAGTAGGCCAGGCATTGGTGGCTCATGCCTGTAAGCCCAGCACTTTGGGAGGTTGAGGCGGGCAGATCACGAGGTCAGGAGATCAAGACCACCCTGGCCAACACGGTAAAACCCTGTCTCTACTGAAAATACAAAAATTAGCTAGGCGTGGTGGTGTGTCTCTGTAGTTCCAGCTACTCTGGAGCTGAGGCAGGAGAATCGCTTGAACCAGGGAGTTGGAGGTTGCAGTAAGCCTAAATCGCAAGATCATGCCACCGCATTCCAGCCTGGTGACAGAGCGAGACTCCTTCTCAAAAAAATAAATAAATAAATAAAAGATTGAGTCACTAAGTTATGTTAGAAAAAACTTCTCCAACTTGGAGATACTCACACTGGGATTTTATAAGCTATACTTTTTATAATTTTGTTCTAATATCAATAAATAAAGCACACTAACATACAGGATTGATTGATTGATTACTGCGTCATCCTTGACTCAAAGTGAGTTAGGTAACTTTAGCCTTCCACCTCAAAGATGTTAAAGCACAAAAGTTTGAGATGATATACATGAAAGTTTAGACTGAATGATGTTTCACTGAATTGTATTAGAAGAATTCTGCACTAAGAGATTCTTGGCTAGCAACGAAAGGAAGATTTTAGACCTTTTTTGGAGATATGATGTATGTATCAGTATCTATCCCAAAAGGATTACCCAGACTAGAGTTTCAGAAACCACCTGTAAGTTCTCCTGATCAGTTCTGAATAATCACTAAAATCATTCATCCATTCATCCCGACAGTGCTGTCCAATAGAAATATAATATGAGCCACAGGTATAATTTTAAATTTTCTAATACACACATTTAAAAAGTAAAAAGAAGTAGGTAAAATTAATTTTAATATTGCCTATTTAACCGAATACCTAAAATATCATTTCAACATATACTTAATATAAAAATTATTGCTGAGATATTTTACATTCTTTTATGCTAAAACTTTGAAATCTAGTATTTATTTTACTTTTGCAACACATCTCAATTTGAACTAGACTTATTTGAAGTGTTCAACATCCACACGTGGCTAGTGGCTACTGTACCGGACAGCACAGGTCTAGAATCCAAGTTCCTTGGAAACAGGAACATAGGTTGTCTTGTTCACATATGTAACTGTAGTATTAAGAACAGTGTCTAACACATAATTAGCCCTCAAAGAATATTTGCTGAATGAATGAATGAACCAATCTATTGGTTTATATACATACTTGCAAAAAATTTCTGTAATACAAATGAAATTCTAATTACATTATTAGAAAAGCATGTAATTATGTTAAACTCAATTCTTGCCCAGGTAAGAATTTAGTAATATATACTTAGTCAACACAGATTCCTAAGTAGATGCATCTTTCAAACACGGTATAAACACATTTTACTATCAACAGAAAATTTTCTTCTATCATCCTTTTAATATTATTTTCATAAACATTTATTAGATCAAAGCTGTCACACTCCTCTAATAAAGTCAAATAAATTATAGCTTTCTCTCTGGAATGGATGAACTCTATCTACATTCATCAAACATATGCAATTCTCGCATATTCCACTAGCATTTGCAAATAAATTTTTTTTGTCTTAAAGTCCAAACTACCCTAACACTGGCAAAAGAATATGCCAAATATAGCTTCAAACACCTGACAAAAATTAAGTCATACTCATTATTTGTATAAAGCTAAACCCCCAAAGTACTGAGATTATTTAATATAAACCAAACGGGCCCTAAACAGCTGACACTTAATAACAAAGCTTAGGGAGAAAGCTTACCTTCTCTGCTAAGAGCTCTCGTATCTTGCTGGCTTGAACTCTAAATTTCATGAGCTGGGACTCCAGAGCTACGCATCGTTCTTTCCAATCTACTGGTCCCTCTGGCTCAGAAAGCTCTGCCATATTTATTCTTAAAAAAAATTTAAACGGCACAACACAATTAATATTCAGGAAATTTTGTTAAATTATCCAATGTACACATTCTAATCACTGTCTAATGAGATCCATGTACAAATTTTAAATTCTAAAACAAATTCCAGAACTGGTGAGAGCTTATGGAAAGAACTTAGTTGGGGATAGGAGACTAAGGCTGGAGCCCAGCTGTGCTACTTAACCTTTCTATGTCTGAGTTTACCCAATCCAGGAAAAGGGGCATGTCAACAACAAGTGATTATTCCTTGTGAGTATGTAGCGAGGAACAAATGAAATACTGCTGTTTCTAGTAGAACAGCAGACAGTATAACAGCACAACGAAACACAGAGCGTTATCATTTTAGCTCTGCCCAACAGATAAGACTGTTTGAATCTCTCAGCTCATAATTTTACCATACTCTGAAATTTAAGGAAGTATTACAGTTTGATTCAATTGCTATGATCACGGTTTAGATTTTTACTACAATGATTCCTTACCACCACTCTAAATTTGGCCAGGTCCAGGTTAAGTCTTTCAAGCTAGAGGTCTTTTGGAATATTTAAGGGTAAGTTGTTGTGATCCTGACAAGTTTGCATAATTTTTATTTGGTGTAAGAGAAAGCATATAAACATGCAATTTGGAATTAGCTATATGAAGTAAATCTGGAATCAGATTTTTCCATATTAACTCTCCTTTCAGAGGAGATTAATTGCAGGGAGAAGCACTGTAAGTGGGAGGACAATAGGCAAGGGAATCGGTTTTGAAATTCTGAAGTGTTACTTGATTTTGGAAGCATGTTGGTTTCTGGCTTTGAGATTCATAAAAGTAGTTTGAAATGTTTGGTAATATTTTATCAAGCTATTTTTAATAAGCAGCCTAATAATGTATTTCTAAATTGCCCTTGCTATGAACTGCCCTGCTATGAAATTTATATTAGGAATAGAAAGCCTCAGTTATGAAGAACTGTGACAGCAAAACTCTCAGAACCCTGGGATGGAACTGCAGTTGAAGTATACTATTCTATTCTTTTGTTTTCTAAAAATATAATCACGTTGATTTTCTCAGTATTTAGTGTAATATAGCACCTTCCCGAATCCTATACCAGTTTTTTAAAACTTTATGCTGCTAAAAACCCACTAAAAGATTATTTTCCTAGTATAAAGATTGTTTAGTACTTAAATTAATTTTTGCATTAACACTGACAATATCATTCAATACGTTAGAAATAGATTTAAGCAGAATCTTTTTTTTTTTTTTTTTTTTTTTTGAGATGGAGTTTCACTCTTGTTGCCCAAGCTGGAGTACAATGGTGTGATCTTGGCTCACTGCAATCTTCGCCTCACAGGTTCAAGCAATTCTCTTGCTTCATCCTCCCGAGTCACTGGGATTATCGGCGCCTGCCACCGTGCCCAGCTAATTTTTGTTATTTGTAGTAGAGACAGGGTTTCACCATGTTGGCCAGGGTGGCCTTGAACTCCTGACCTCAGGTGATCCACCTGCCTCAGCCTCCCAAAGTGCTGGGATTACAGGTGTAAGCCATCATGCCCAGCCAGCAGAATTGTTCTTAAAGGACTACAACATTTATTAAGAGCATCCCAACCATCTTAAAGCCTTCAGATGTCCCTAACTTCTAGCCTTAATTTAAAGGAAACATATTACTGTAGAGCTGGAAATCATTTTCCTTTCATTTCTTTGTTTTTATAGAATCCTCACCTTATTGTTTTCTGAGGTTTTTCCTAAGGAAATTAACCTTGTTAGTAACGTTTTCCATTACCCATATTATCATTTACTATTAATGATTCACATCGACATTTACTAGCAATGATTTAGGAGTAGATAACACAGTTTGTCAATCACAAACATGTTCTCAGTTCTGAGGCTACTTCATTTTTCTCCTTATTAGCCTCAGAGTGAATAGGAAAAGAAAATATGGATGCAATATTAGAAAATGAAAAGTAGCCCTGAAAGAGGCATCTTTAAGTCTTGAACTATCATATCATGGCACAGAAATGTAGGGATACTCTTCTAGCTTAAGCAATAAGAGGAGTCTATTTACCCATTGATCAATAGGTTAATATTGGTTAATTTTTGCTCCGCATGTAAAATAACTTACTTATGTTCTACAGTTTTAAAAACAACATGAAGAGTACGTATTTTTCAACAAATGGAAATCAATCAATGTAATGCACCATGTGAATAAAATAAAGGACAAAAACCATATGATCATTTCAATAGACATAGAAAAAAAGATTCAACAAAATCCAACATCCCTTCATGATAAAAACATTCAACAAACCAGAAATAGATGGGAACTTCTTTATCCAGATAGAGGACATCTACAAAAGCCCACAGCTAACATCACACTTACTGGTAAATGTCTGACAGTTTTCTCCCTGAAATCAGGAACAAGACAAAGATGTCTTTTTCTCACCACTTTTATTCAACATTGTAATAGAGATAATAGCCAAGGCAAGACAATAAAATGTAAAAGCATCTAGATTGGACAGGAAGAAATAAAACTATCTCTGCTTACAGATGACATGATCATGTACATGGAAAATTCTAAGGAATCCACAAAAAAAAACATTAAAACTATAGAGTTTAGCAAGGTCTCAGGAAACCAGATAAACATTCAAAAGTCAGTTGTTTTTCCATACACTAGCAAGGAAAAATCCAAAAATGAAATTGAGAAAATATTCCATTTACAATAGCATCAAAACAAAATATTTAGGAATGAATTTAACAGAAGCAGCGCAAGATGTGCACTCTGAAAACTACAAAACATCACTGAAAGAAATTAAAGAATACCTAAATAAATGGAAGAAATTGCATATTCATGGATTGGAAGACAATAATGTGAAGATGGCAATACCTGCAAAGGCTATACGCACAATGCAATCTCTATCAAAATTTCAGCTGTGTTTTTTGCAGGAATTGACAAGTTGATCAAAATTCACCTGGAAATTCAAGGGTTGAAGAATAGACATAACGATATTAAAAAGCTGGAGAACTCACGTTATGATTTTTAAACTTACTACAAAGCTATACAGTAGCTTGATTACACAGTGTGGTACTTGCATAAAGATAGATATATACATAAACAGAATAAAGTTAAGTCCAGAAATAGAGCCTCACATTGATTTTAGGCAAGAGTGATAAGATTATTCAGTTGGGGAAAGAATAGTATTTTCAACAAAGGATGCTGGGACAACTGAACATCCATATGCAAAAGAATGAATGTGGACCCACACCTCATACCATATATACAATAACACAAAATGGATCACAAACTTATAGGTACTAGCCGAAGCTCTAAACCAGAATGTCCAATCTTTTGGCTTCCCTGGGCCACACTGGAAGAAGAAGTGTCTTGGGCCACACATAAAATACACTAACAATAACTGTAGATGATGAGCTAAAAAAAAGAAAATTGCAAAAAAAAAAAAAATCTCATAATGCTTTACAAATTTGTGTTGGGCCACATTCAAAGCCACCCTGGGCCGCATGTGGCCTGCAGGCCACAGGTTAGACAAGCTTGCTCTAAACTCTTAGAAGAAAACAGGTATAAATCTTCACGACCTTGGAAGGCAACAGATACTTAGATATTACACCTAACGCACAAGGAATTAAAAATAGATAAATTAGACTTCATCAAAAATTTTAAATTTTTGTGCTTCAATGGACACTGTCAAGAAAGTGCAAAGATAACCCACAGAATGGGAAAAATAGTTGCAAATCATGTATCTCAGGGATTTGTGTCTAGAATATATAAAGGACTCTTAGGACTCAATGATTAAAAAAGATAACCCAATTTAAAAGTGGGCAAAGGCCTAGGTGAGGTGGCTCATGCCTGTAATACCAGCACTCTGGGAGGCTGAGGCGGGTAGATGGCCTGAGCTCAGGTGTTTGAGACCAGCCTGGGCAATGTTGCAAAATACTGTCTTTATAAAAATACACACACACACAAAAATTAGCCAGGCATAGTGGTGCATGCCTATAGTCCCAGCTACTGGGGGGCTGAGGCAGAAAGATCACTTGAGCAGGAGGTTGAGGCTGCAGTAAACCATGTTCATACCATTGCACTCCAGCCTGGGCAACAGAGGGAGACCCCATCTCTAAAAATAATAACAATAATAAATTAAAAATAAATAAATAAAATTGGGCAAAATATCTGAATAGACATTTATCCAAAGAAGATATACAAATGGCCAAAAAGCACATTATTTGCTATAAGGGAAAATGCAAATCAAAGTAACAACATTTCACTTCACATCAAATAGGATGTTCTAATGAAAAAGACATCTAACAACAAGTGTTGGTGAGCATGTAGAGAAATTAGGACAATCATACATTGTTGGTGAGAATGTAAAAATTTTGCAGCTGCTTTGTAAACAGTTTTACAGTTCCTCAAAAGTTTAAACAGGCCAGTATGGTGGCTCACACCTATAATCCCAACAGTTTGAGAGGTTGAGGTGGGACAATTTTTTGAGCTCAGGAGTTCAAGACCAGACTATGCAACATAGCAAGATCTCATCTCTATCAAAATATTTAAAAATTAGCTGGGTATCAGGGAACTTATCTGTGGTCCCAGCTACTCCAGAGGCCTGGGTAAGAGGATCACTTGAGCAGTGAGCTATGATCATGCACTGCACTCCAGCCTGGGTAACATAGTGAGAACCTGTCTCAAAAAAAAAAAGTGTAAATATAAAGTTATCAAGTTATTGGAGTAACTTTATATTTGGTATACCAATACAAAGTATTGGTAACTTTATACTTGGCATTGGAGTTGCTGGGTCATATGCCAAGGGATGGGGTCATACGCCAAGAGATGAAATACATGTCCACACTGAAACTTGTATATAAATGTTCAGAGCAGCAGTATTCATAATAGCCAAAGAGTGGAAACAGCCTATGTCTGCCATCAGATGAATGAATAAAATGTGGTAGATCCAGCAGGGTGCAGTGGCTCATGCCTGTAATCCCAGCACTTTGGGAGGCTGAGGTGGGAGGATCACCTGAGGTCAGGAGTTTGAGACCAGCCTGGCCAACATGGCAAAACCCGTCTCCACTGAAAATACAAAAATTAGCTGGGTGTGGTGGTGCGGGACTATATCCCAGCTACTAGGGAGGCTGAGATAGGAGAATTGCTTGAACCTAGGAGGCGGAGGTTGCAGTGAGCTCAAATTGTACCACTGAACTCCAGCCTGGGCAACAGAGTGAGACTCTGTCTCAAAAAAAAAATGTGGTATATCCATACAATGGAATATTATTCAGCCATAAAAAAGGAATACAGTACTAATATAGCCATGGTTGAGTCTTGAAAACACGCTAAGTGAAAGATGCCAGACACAAAAGACCACATATCGTATGAGTCTATTTATATGAAATGTCCATAATAGGCAAATACAAAGGACAAAAAGTAGGTTAGTGGTTGCCAAGGGCTGTGGAGGAGAAGGTAGTGAAGACTGACTACAATGGATATGTGGTTTCTTTTTGGGGTGATGAAAATACTCTAGGATTAGATATTGGTGATGGCAACACAACCTTGTGAATACACCAAAACCCAGTGAACTGTATACTTTTAAAAGGATAAATCTTATAGTTTGTGTCTTATATTAAGATCTCAATAAAAAAGATCACATATTTACAAATAATAAAGTCACAGTTTAAATGGATGTATACTAGGACCACATTTACAAATTTAATGATCCATCATTTGTGGTTATCCCTGCCAAGAATTTCACGATTAACTCAAAAAATTGAGACGTAACTGTTAACCTCAAATATGAAAAGTATCATACATATATCTTACTTGGAAGGTACTTTGCTATGACAATGACACAATAAGTTAATTCAAAGTTAAACATACTTGTTTATTTAGTTATGCTAATTATATATTTTATACTGAAGTAGCAAAGCCTTAAGAATATCATTAAATCAGCATTTAACATCTATATTTCCTCTTCGAGGGCCATAATAAAAAAAAAATCGAAACAGTAAATTGGTAGGATGATGGTCTACATTGAGATCTAGACACCTGATTCCCTCATTTCATTCAGTAATTGCAGTTAGTTAACAAGTATAAAGCAACTGTTGTATTAGTGCACCACCTTGGGTAGTTAAAAATTCTACTTTTATACAATAGCCACCATCCTTTTCATTACCACTAATATTACAGAACTATATAACATTGGGACTGTATATCTAACTATATAACATAACCAACTGCTAAATAAATAAATTATCACATCTAAATTCTGAATTTGAAAGTAATCTATCATGTCTAGATTCTGAATTTGAAAGTAATCTATCTTCACTTCAGGGTACAGGAAAAAGTCTTGGTGTTCCAAATACCACCAGTGACTTTTGGAAATATTTACCGACACAAGATAAACTGTTTACAATTGTGGAGTGAATGCTCTTTTCTCTGAATCTCTGACTTCCTGTTTCTCTTCCAAACCCCAAAAAGGAAAGAAAAAGAAATGAAAGAATTCTTCTACTTAGGCTTACCCTGATAAAGCGAAGCGTTAGCCTCTATGATATTGTTTAGTTTTTGCCTCTTAAGGGACAGCTTAACTGGGCTAGGTAATCGTGTGTGTGTGTGTGTGTGTGTGTGTGTGTGTGTGTGTGTGTGTAAAAGATCGTGCTGGGCTAAGTAATCGTGTGTGTGTGTGTGTGTGTGTGTGTGTGTGTGTAAAAGATCTTTCTCGATGAGACTGAGACTGAAGCATGCCTTGTTTAAGGAATCTTCTGACCAAGGGACAGCTTAACTGGGCTAGGTAATCGTGTGTGTGCGCGTGCGTGTGTGTGTGTGTGTGTGTGTGTGTAAAAGATGTTTCTCGACGAGACTGACGCATGCCTTGTTTAAGGAACCTTTTGACCACCACCTAGCCCCACTTGGGCAACGCCTGCCCATCGGTGGCACTGCCCGGAACAGCAGAGCTCCTCACGGCACACTCCTCTGGGACACACCGTTGTGCGGGCCAGGCTTGCAAGCCTGGCATTTTCACAAAGAAAGCAGTGACCCTCAGGTAGCCCACCACCAGAGCTTTCCCAATGTAAATGGTTCGACTTCTATTTCCACAGCGTTTCACACAACAAAACCCACGGCTAAAAAGTGCTGTCCTTTAAAAAGTGCCCCACTAACTTCGGGGACAGTGTTTTCAGGGTAGGTCACCTCAGGGTGCTCTGACGCACCAGCAACTCGAGGTGTACAAAATGCCTCTTTAAAGTTTTGAGTTTAAAGTTTCGCCCCGGAGATCCTAGTGGAGCTGCCGAAGCCGAAACTGAAGCCGAGCGCGGCATCCCTGGCCGCGCAGGTCCCTCGGCGCGGGGACCCTAGGCTGCCCCTCTGCGCCCCCGGGACCGCTCGCGCCGCTCCAGAAGCCAGGGCCCGGTGTTTCCAAACAGAACGTCAAGGGAGCCCAAGGGCGCGAGGGGCCGCCGGCCACCGCCCCCTGCCCACTTCTCCCGGCGACACCTAGACCTGGGGGCCGACTCGGGGCTACAGCGGGAGGTGCAGCGACGGGTCCCGAGCCAGCCCGCTCAGTTCCCCTCGTCCCCGCTCGCCCGCTCAGCCCGGCGCCCCCAACCTCCGCCCCGCGAGCCCCCCAGGAAGGCGCGCTCTCAAGGGGGCGGGGATCCCAGGGTGGCGGAGACGCCGGGGTCACCCCTCGGCCCCGGGTCTTCTCACCTGCCTATCTCAGCAGTGGGTCCCCGGCCGCAGCTCCAGATATCCCGGCCGCGCCTGGCCCCCGGGCTCCACGGGCTCCCAGCCCGCGCCCGCCTCAAGCCGAGCCCGGAGAGGGCGGGGAAGGGCACCGCCTCCTCCCGGGACTGGCGGCCAGCGTAGCCAATAGAAGGCTACAGCCGACCACTCGGCGTCACCGGGGGTGTGGCTATAACTTTGGCTCCTCCCAGTCCCTGCCCCAGGAGGGAGCTCTGTCCCGGAGTGGTACCTCTAACGTCCCCACTGCGAGACTCCAGAGCCTGCTGCAGCGGTCGGTCACCTCCATTCCACTCCCTCTGCCTGTACTGTTGCAGCAACCTCCCTTGGTTTCCCAGCCTGAAATCTCTCCCCTTGCCAATCCACCCTTCATCTTCCTGCCAGGTTAATTTCCTTAAGAGCAGTTTTGATATACGGTGTGCCAAAGACTTTCATTGGCCTCCTTTTGCTTAAATGATCAAGAATAGATTCCCTAGTCTAGTTTTCAAGGTCTCCATCCCATCTTTTCAGGTTTATTTCTCATAGCTCCCTTCACACACCTGAGACTACTACTGTGCACCTCACCAACCAAAGGAAGTTCACTGGGAGCGTTTACATGCTATTTCCTGTCTCCACTTTTAAAAGTTCTACACAGCTTAGAATAATCTTCCCACCGGGGGTGGTGGCTCATGCCTGTAATCCCAATACGTTGGGAGGCGGAGGCAAGTGGATCACTTGAGGCCAGGAATTCCAGACGAGCCTGGCAACATGGTGAAATCCGGTCTCTACAAAAAAAAAAAAAAAAAATTTAGCTAGGCCTGGTGGCGCTCACTTGCAGTCTCAGCTACTCCGGACGCTGAGGCTAGAGGATTGCTCAAACACAAGATGGAGGCTGCAGGGAGCAGTGATCACACCACTGCACTGGAGTCTGGGCGACAGAGCAAGATCCTGTCTCAAATCATCATCATCATCATCATCATCATCATCATCTTCTCCAGGTAACCATATCTGTCACCCCACCTAGCAGAAATGTCTTCTCTGGTTTCTGCTCCTTGAGCATCTAGGTTTTCGCCTCTCTTGGGGCTTAGCTCCCTCTGTCTTATGCACAGCTCCTCACAACTCTTTGTGTTGTTTTTTTTTTTTTTTTTTGCATCCTCCTCAGCACTCAGCACAGAGCATATTGCATTAGTAAATGAGTGATAATTTAAATCTAATTGAATTTTACATCCCAACCTAGGGTGTGGAGAGGTCAGTCTCAGGGTAAAATAAAGAGAATTCTGAATGTGATGGATAATCGTTTCCCAAGTCACAAAGCTAGGTCAGACAGATTACTCTCTTTGGTTCACAGCTATCCAATAGAGGGTATCAGAAAACTTTTTTTTTAAGCTTTGTCTCATCTTATACATAAGACACACACACACACACACACACACACACACACACACACACGGATGGTCGCAGTGGCTCATGCCTGCAATCCCAGCACTTTGGGAGGCCAAGCCAGGAGATCGTTTGAGATCATCCTGGTCAATGTATCAAAACCCTGTCTCTACTAAAAATGCAAACATTGGTCGAACATGGTGGCACACATCTGTAATACCAGCTATTCAGGAGACTGAGACAGGAGAATCACTTGAGCCAGGGAGGCAGATGTTGCCATGAGCTGAGATTGTACCACTGCACTCCAGCTTGGGTGACAGAGCAAGACTCTGTCTCAAAAAAAAAAGGAAAGAAAGAAAAGAAAAAAACCACAAAATAGATAAAGATTTTCAAATTTCCTTAGAGGAAAAGCAATGAGTGAATACAACTAAAAGGCCAGTAAGCAAGTATCAGGCTTCCATATTTCTTCCAGATGAGCACTAATTTTGGATAGGATCCCAGACTACCCCCACACATCAAATTCCTTTTGCCTTCTGTGGGAGCTGATGATGCATATCATATGAAAAATTGTCTCCAAACAGCTTTGGCAAACAAGCAGACTGGACTGGGCTTATTTTATAGAGCACGCAGGAGTTAAACAGAGTTTTAGTAACTTGCATAATTTAACACAGCAAGCCAGTAGAGACCAAGCAGGAGAAAGAGAGAAAGAATGCCAAAATAGAATAACTTCCGTTTGTGAGTCAGAAATACTAAATATACTAAGAGAACTGAGTGAATAAAGTCACTCATGAAAAGCCGCTTTCTAAATATGGCTGCCACCCCTGTAAGGCTCAGCCAATATTTACGTACTGTCACCTTTTTCTAGAAACATGACAAACTGAATTTGTCTGGCTGTGGAGAATACAGTGGAACAGCATCCTATCCCTGTCTTTGCTAAGAAAAACACACGGTACAATGGAGTATTACTCAGCAGTAAAAAGAAATAAAGTACTGATGCATGCTGCAAAATTGATAACCCTTGAAAACACTATGCTTAAGGAAAGAAGCCAGTCATTTAAAATGCACATACTGTTTTTGCCCGTTCAGTATGATGTTGGCTGTGGGTTTGTCGTGAATAGCTTTTATTATTTTGAGATACATTCCATCGATACCTAGTTTATTGAGAGTTTTTAGCATAAAGGGCTGTAGAATTTTGTCAAATGCCTTCTCCGCATCTATTGAGACGATCATGTGGTTTTTGTCTTTGGTTCTGTTTATGTGATGGATTACGTTTATAGATTTGTGTATGTTGAACCAGCCTTGCATCCCCGGGATGAAGCCTACTTGATCGTGATGGATAAGCTTTTTGATGTGCTGTTGCATTCGGTTTGCCAGTATTTTATTGAAGATTTTTGCATTGATGTTCATCATGGATATTGGCCTGAAGTTTTCTTTTTTAGTTGTGTCTCTGCCAGGTTTTGGTATCAGGATGGTGTTGGTTTCATAAAATGAGTTAGGGAGGATTCCCTCTTTTTGTATTGTTTGGAATAGTTTCAGAAGGAATGGTACCAGCTCCTCTTTGTACATCTGGTAGAATTCAGCTGTGAACCTGTCCAGGCCTGGACTTTTTTTGGTTGGTAAGCTATTAAGTGCTGCCTCAACTTCAGCCCTTGTTATTGGTCTATTCATGGATTCAGCTTCTTCCTGGTTTAGTCCTGGGAGGGTGTAAGTGTCCAGGAGTTTATCTATTTTTTCCAGATTTACTGGTTTATGTGCATAGAGTTGTATGTAGTGATCTCTGATGGTAGTTTGTATTTTTGTGGAATCAGTGGTGATATCCCCTTTATCATGTTTTATTGCATCTATTCGACTCTTCTGTCTTTTCTTTTTTATTAGTCTGGTTAGCAGTTCGTCATTCTGTTGATCTTTTCAAAAAACCAGCTCCTGGATTTATTGATTTTTTTTTGAAGGGTTTTTT